>CAUYON010029041.1:0-16250 GCA_963573935.1 Arctocebus calabarensis | reverse complement strand
ATTGCTCAGACTGAGTAAGGTCTGTTTCAAGAATCTGGGAGCATTTAAATTGGGTGCATAAATATTTAGAATTGAAACATCTTCTTGCTGTATTTTTCCCTTGACCAATATAAAGTGACCATCTTTGTCGTTTTTGACTTTAGTTGCTTTAAATCCACATGTATCTGAAAATAAGATTGCAACTCCTCTTTTCTTCTGAATTCCGTTTGCCTGAAAAATTGTCTTCCAACCCTTAACTCAGAGTTTTAATTTCTCTTTTGAAGCTAAGTGTGTTTCTTGGAGACAGCAAATGGATGGCTTGTTTTTTTTTTTTAATCCAGTCAGCCAGTCTATGCCTTTTCAGTGGGGAATTCAAGCCATTAACATTCATTGAGATAATTGATAAGTATGGTAGTGTTCTATTCATCTTGTATTGTGAGAGTCCATTGCTTAGTTTTATCTTTTGCATCAATGCGGAAGTTAGGCTCTGTCCTTTAATTTCTGAGATCTTATTTTGTTGTTGATCCATTGTGATGGTCAGTGTGTAGAATAGGTTGGAGTATTTCCCATAGAGCTGGTCTTGTTGTGGCAAATTTCCTCAATGATTGTATATCAGTAAATGATTTGATTTCTCCATCAATTTTAAAACTTAGCTTCGCAGGATATAGAATTCTGGGCTGGAGATTGTTCTGTTTAAGTAGATTAAAGGTAGATGACCATTGTTCTCTTTCTTGGAAAGTTTCATTTGAGAAGCCTGCAGTCACCCTGATAGATTTTCCCCTGTAGGTCAACTGGCACTTACTCCTGGCAGGTTGAAGAATCTTTTCTTTTGTCTTGACTTTGGACAGGTTCATCACTATGTGTCTTGGGGATGCTCGGTTAGAGTTGAGGCGACCTGGGGTCTGATATTCCTTTGAAAGGAGAGTGTCAGAATCTTTGGTGATATTTGGGAAATTTTCATTTATAATATCCTCTAGTATGGCTTCCATTCCCCTGGGGCTTTCTTCTTCCCCTTCTGGGATACGTATAACTCGTATGTCTGAATGCTTCATAGAGTCCTATAATTCTGCCAGTGAACGTTCCACTTTCTCTCTCTCCTTTTCTGCCTCTTTAAGCATCTGAGTTATCTCAAGAGCTTTGTCCTCTACTTCTGAGATTATTTCTTCTGCATGATCTAATCTGTTGTTGATACTTTCTACTGCATCTTTAAGTTCCCTGATTGACTGCTTCATTTCCCTCATCTCTGCCATTTCCTTTACTTATTCTTCTCTTAATTGATTCTGTTTGGGATTTCTTTTTTAGCTTTATCAGCATTTTCCTTCATTTTTTCCTTCATTTCCTTGATTGTTTTCATCATCTGTATTCTAAATTCACTTTCTGACATTTCTAACATTTCCTTATAGGTGGAATCCTCTACAGTATCTACCTCTCAGCCCCTAGGGGTGGTTGCTCTGGACTGGTTTTTCTTGATGCCAGTTTTCTGCTGGTTCTTCCTCATGATTTCTTTTATCTGTTTCCTTGTCCTAATTTTCCTTTTACTTCCTCCTGCTCTTTAAATTGCCATGCTTCTGGACTAGTTTCGATGAGTCCTTTTGGTACAGGACCAGAGGATGAGAAGATTGAAGAGCAAGAAGGGAAAAAAGATAGAAAGGGAGAAAAGAAAACAAAAAGAAAGAAAGAAAAGAAAAGAAAACAAAAAGAAAGAAAGAAAAGAAAAGAAAAAGGAGGAAGGAGAAGGGGTGGGTAGAAGCAACTATTGACCAAAAGTAGAAAGGCACAGAAAGAGGTGGATGGGAGCAATATAGGTGTACAGTAGGGTACTTTGACCCAACATGAAGATCCCCCAAACTTTGGGGGTGCCTGGTTGAGTTATTAGGTCAGCAGCTCTTTGCCAGCCTGTTTGGACACAGTACCCCACCTCCACCAAGTAGAGAGGGAAGACAAAAATGCAATAAATCAATTCAAAACAAACAAACCAAAAACTTTACAGGATAAGATGGGGGAAAAAAACAATTACTATGGGTAGAAACACTAGCAAAATTGAAGTCTAATTGTAAAAGACAACAATGAAAAATTATTTTTCAATTAGAAAAATGAAGCAATAAATAAAGAAAAGAAAAATCTTTAAGGAAAATGTTCAAATTAAAAAACAATAATGAAAACAAACAAACAACAACAACAACAAAACAAAACTAAGAAACAAAGCAGTATATGTATCTTGCTGATATTGTCTGGGCAAGAGGTGATCTTCTGGGGTATGATATGTTAATCGCAATGTTGATACAGCTGAACAAAATGGAGACCAGAGGCCTCTAATGGTTTCTCAAACCCTGCAGGATGGAGAGCTTAAATCCTCCTCAGCCTGTTTAGAAGGCACTTTAAATTGCTAACTTGGCCTAAGCAGAAGCTTTCCCAGGAAAGCGCTTGTCGCTGGGGTCAATCCTTAAGTGGCTATCCACTTACCCAGTGTGCCAAAGCCAGTCTCACCCTATGCCCCTGAGGGTTAAGGCTGCAAGGCATCTCAGTCCCTACCTTTAGGCTGCTCAGTCACTAGATTACTCGTTCCCACTCGATGCTTGTTCTGCAACTCTGAGGGTGGAGCTTGCTGGGGCAGTTCTCCTATGATGGCTCCACACAGCCCACAACCAAACACTGGTAGCTCCGTCTGGCTAGGTGGTTCATTCTGGAGCCCCAGACAACACTCAAAGACCCCCACACTCTTGCCCCAGTTCTCCCAAGGCAGTTCAACTGAGTGCCAAGTCCAAAAGAAACCCAAACAACTCACAGGTAAGGCCTTTCTAGTTTGCAATCTCAATGCTGCTGTAGCCACAGCTGCCGGCAGGATTAGACCTAACGAACACACGCAAGCACTTGCCAGATCTCCACTTCTTTTGCCTTCCTCAAGGGGTCTGGAAGTCTCATGCTATCTTCCTGTGTCCCCAAAGTGATGTTTCTGGGCAGATCTTGCCAGCCAGAGATGCCTGAATTCTTCTCTCCCCAGTCTCACCATGCCCAGTTGCAAGGAAGCTATTATTCGGCTGCCATCTTGGCTCTTCCCTCTATATATAGTTTTTTTATCTGCTAAGAAAGCTGTTTAAAAGTTTCTAATTTAATCATTAAGTTGCTTGTCTGCTTGTGTCACTGCTATAATACACTTGAGCTGCTGCTGTCCCTCCTTGATCCTTTCCTTATTTCAGACAGACTTGAGTTCTCATAAGGCAAATCGGAACATATTTTTCTTAGTAAATTATCTCATGAATGGAAGAAAATAAACTATCCAATATACTCAATATTATTATGAAACCAATATATATTCATGTACACATTCATATGAATGATCATCAAGAAGGAGGTGAGAGGTGGAAGAGTGGAGGGGAGAGTAGAGGACAAGTGGAAGGAAGACAGGGGCATTTGGTGGGATCTCACCTAATTATAAGGAGCTGTCTGGCTTTTGTTGAATCGGAGTCTAGTGGGGGATGGGGAATGAAAATTTTGAGTCTGTTCTTCAAAGTACTCAGAAGTCATAGGTAAATGAATGTCCTGGTATCATTATTTCAATGTTATTATTGTTTTGAAATAGTCTTTTAATCTGTGTAATATTAGTGTATTTGTCATGAGGTACATGCAGAAATCCAGTAGTAAAACAGAAAGGCTAAATTTTTAAGGTTTCTGAATGAATAGAGTGAGTATTTTCAGGAATGGTAGAGAATAATCTAGAGAATTGATCTCACCTTTCTAGATCATCTCTGTTAACCTCTTGTGTCCATGAAGCATGTTGTTTATTTTATTAACATATGTTTTTACTTTTGTGGAGGCATTTATATAAATGTAAACACATTATTCTTGGTAAGCATCACAAGAACGGAAAAATAAGAATACTATGTACTCAATTCTAATATGAGGACAATTTAGGTCCTAGTACACAGTAGGGGGTGGGGTATGGGGATAACTAAGAAAGGGAAGAAGAGAGGGTTTGGGGGGTCAGGGGCTATGGTACACCTTTTAGGGGGAGACACAATTATAAGAGGGTCTTTATCCCTCTTATAAAGAAAAAAACAATCAATGTAACCTGGTTCTTTGTACATTCGATTAATCCCCAACAATAAAATAATTAAATAAATAAATGTAAAATGAAGAATTGGCCATAACATAAACACTTTCTTGTCCAATAGTCAAGAGTCAGCTCGGTGCTTGTAGCTCAAGCTGCTAAAGCTCCAGCCACATACAACAGAGCTGATGGGTTCCAATCCAGCCTGGGCCTGCCAAACACAAATGACAACTACAACCAAAAAGTAACCAGGCATTGTGGCAGACCCCTGCAGTCCCCACTACTTGGGAGGCTGAGGCAAGAGAATCACTTAAACCCAGGAGTTGGAGGTTGCTGTGAGCTATGATACCACGGCACTTTACCCAGGGATACGGCTTGAGGCTCTGTCAAAAAAAAAAAAAAAATATATATATATATATGTATATATAGTCAAGAGTAATGTAATTATGAAGAACTACTCAAATTAGAGTGTAAATATATTTAGCTATTGCCAATGCAGATTTACTAGTAATTATTTTTAAGGTTATGGATAGGTTGAAAAGAACATGTTAATAAGTTGTCCATCACTACTAGGGTAGTAGATTATATCCAAAGAGATAATTATCTCTATTTGAGATTTTTTGAGATATAATGTTTTGGAGGTTTTCAGATGAAATCCTTGTTAAGATCTATTGTGGACAGAGAAGGGAATTGTGAGGAATCTTAATAACTAGCAAGTGTCCCCTATTGAGAAGTACTTTAGGGAGTCATAAGTTTAAGTTTTTATTTGCTTATTTATTTCTCTCTAGAGAAAAGTATATTTAAGGCATATGCAAACCATCATCTGTTTCTATTTGAAGGTTTGTAAAACAAATTTTAGGTAATATTGGGGTTATGTTTTTAAACCAGGTCTATATACAGGAGATGATCCTGTTTCCCCCAGAGCTGACAGATTGTATTATTTCTTTAAGCCTTGATGATATAGCTTTTGGGCCCAGGATGGTGGTTCCTGCCTGTACTCGTAGCAATCTGGGAGGACAAGGCAGGAGGATCCGTGGAGCTAAGGAGTTTGGGAACAGACTGAGCAAAAGCAAGACCCAATTTCTATTAAAAATAGAAAAACAAACTTCTATCAGGTATGGTGATGGGTTCCTATGGTCCCATGTACTCTGGGAGCTGAGGAAGGGGGATCACTTGAGTCCAGGAATTTGATATTTCTGTAAACTATGATAATGACACAACATTCTATCATGGGCAATAAAGTGAGACTCTTTCTCCAAAAAAAAAAAAAAAAAAGAAAAGAAAAGAAAAGAAATAAAAAAGGACAGAGAGAAAAAAGAAAAGATGCAGTTTTTTGTTCATGTATTACAGTACAGATAGGAATCTCATGTCATCATTTGAATCATCAAAATTTTTTCACTAAGGTATTTTTAAAAAGGTTGCATGGATAAAACCTTAATAGTCAAGTTATGTATGCCATTCTATCATTGGTTGTCAGTTTCGGTAGAGTGTCTGTCTAGTAGAATGTACATTTGTGAAATTGTGAGTTTCTATTGTCACTTTGTACATAACGGATGATAAGGGGATGAATTAGTAAGAAACATGACACCTCTAAGTGGAGAAATAATGGTGGTATTCTGCAGGTGATTTGAGAGACTGGCTTTTATAAGTTTCAGGTACAGGAGTGTACACTAGTAAAATTGTATACATGGATAGCTACAGGGTGAGAATAGTGTTGTACTGAATAAAATTTAAAATGACAAACTCATCAGTGAGATGGGTTACTGGAGGAAGTGATAGTTAGAGAAATTTCTCTAGTCCAAGATTAGGATATAAAAGTGTAGATTTTATATTATCTTAGAAAGAGAGAAGAGAAGGAGTAAGAGAGGGAACAGAGAGAAAAAACAGAGAGATGACATGGCATTGCCAGAAAAAAAAAAGTGAAAGTAGTTGAGGCCAAGCAACTGCTGAATTATGGGATACATAAAAAAATTTCAGCAAATTCACAAGGTCCTATGGATGTGAATGCTATGGATGTTTTTCCTCCACCAAGTTTGAAGACAGACAAGATTTCAAGTGTTTTTAACTCTGAGGCCTAAGAGTTCCATATTCCATTTGGGGGAGATTTTCAGAAACAAATTCTAAAATGCAGATTTAGTTAATGGGCCCAGTAATGGAAATATATATATAAGTGTGTGTGTGTGTTTGTGTGTGTGTATGTGTATATATATGTGGAGCTATTTATATCCACATATGTGGAGACATGTATATCTCCTTTGGAATGCTGGGATCTTCATTAGCTTGTGAAAAGTGAACTCCAGAGGCTAGGGAAGGGGGCAGGCATGCAAGAAAATGAAAGTACACAGAGAAATTATTAATACCTTAAGTCTTATAATGATTAAGTAGCTTCCCATGAGTTACACATACAAGGTTATAGTTGGTACGCAGAATTGTTACCATTTATTAATGCATAACATGCAAATAATTAGCTCTAAGAACCCTTTAATAATTCAAATATGTCCCAAAATTATTTCCACCCGAGCTCACCTCCACATTTCCATCAAACATTTTAAAGGAACAATGCAATCAGAAATCATCAGATATTGCTAACACATAGTTTTATGTTTATCTGGTTGTTGGTCTGGCTTCTGAGTGAAATTAAATGCCTCTCCATGTCTAAGTCAATGTCATCCAAATCTTTTTATTATCAATGTCTTGAATGTATATTAGTCATGTTCTAGACATCCACTCATGTTCATGTGAATAAATGAATGAGCAGATTTTCTGAAAAAAAGAAATACTGTGGCGAATGGTATGACTAGTAATTTGTAACTTTATTTTCACCATCAAAGAACAAAAACTTGGTGGTCTTGGATCTCGAAGCATCAGTATCAGAGGGCTGAGCCTGGGATAACATGCAACCAAAAAGGTGGTAGCATTATGAAACCAATGTTGAGTTTTGAAAAACCCAGTATTATAAATTATAAGGAAGTATTATAAACCCAGTATTATAAATTAAGAAAGTAAAATAAAATGAAGTTAGTTGCCAGAAGCAGGAAGGTCTGAGTGGCTTTTCTCTCAGGGGAGAACCTGTTGGAGGTACCAAGGGTGTGAATATGCCTGATTCTCTGGTGGTGTCTGTGTAGGAGGAGGACCATGTAGACACTAGCCCCAGCCATGAGTATCATGAACACAATATCTGGGAAAGAGAGTAGAGTTGTGTAAATCACAGCGTAATTTGCTTCAGGACTTTCAAAAGAGCAGTGTCCATAATCTCGCATCATAGTAGAATTGTGAATATTCTGAAGGGCCTGAATCTTCAAAGGAACAAAGATGTTTATCAGCAGATTGAAGATCCAGCACAGAAAGCAGGATATCCTAATGTTCTTCAAAGCTGTGTCTTTGAGCTTCATCCACCTTCCAGGTCTAGGGCTGATGATTATGGCTTGAAAACTGCTCAAGTGGCAAGTTATACATAGGGAAAGGCCCCGGGCTGTTCTGTGGATATAATAGAGAAGTTTACATGCGGTATTGCTCAGGATATTTGTCACTCCCCAGATAAATATCATTTGAGGGATTAATTTGAAGAGAAGAACCAAGAGATTGGCCACAGCAAGGTTGGTGAGGATCAGGTGTGTGGGCCTTGGTGTCTGGCCTGTGCAGGCTCTGGAGGCATAGGTTAAGAGAATAAAGGTGTTCCCCAGGACCCCAATCCAAGTCTGTACCATAAATAGCAGCCTCAGGATCAAATCAACAAGAGTCATTCTCATGGAATCATAAAGAAGTTTTTCAGAAAAGAGTCTGAAAGTCACAGAATTAGAATTCAAAGTAATAGCACTAGTCCCAGATTTGCTCCAGAATTTCTAGTTCTGAAGGAGATTCCAGGGCCACTAAAAACTCCTCTGTCTGAGGACAGCAGTTACATTTACAAGGAGGGAACTTCACACTGGTGATTTCAGTACTGCCCCTCAGAATAGCCAGCCTTTTCTTATCCTCCCATGGCCATGCAGGATTGGATATTATTTATTCTGTTTCCCAAATGCTACAGGGCATCATTCTCAGGCAAAGCTTTATCTTCCACATCAAAAATGAAACACAGACAGTTTGAAACACAGTTTGTCAGTCTTTGGATATATGAAGATTAAGTGACCTGGGTCATTGTTCCTAAGAGCTCAGAGCCCAGTGTGGGAAACACATATATAAATTATGGTAATAGCAAAATGCAAATGACACCATGAGTGATGCATGTACAGGGTGTGATGGAGACATGCATCAGGGATTGTATCATTACCGGATCTATGCTAACATACAGAAATTGTATTATTTTTATTACCTTAGTAAACTTCTCTCCAAAATTATTTAGTTAATGTGTATGTGTATAACAGGTAGTAAAATGATATAAAGGCACACACAACAAAGAATTAATTTATACTCCACTTGTCATTCACAATCCTACTCCTCTGAGATAACCATACATTTCAACTGTAGATTCTTTCACTGTTTTCTTCATGTTCATATAAAATGTGTGGGTTCCAGCAAACAGTAATAAATACAGTACTAAATTTGCTGATTATGTTTATTAATTTAAACTGCACTGTCTCATAACTTTTTGGTCACATAAAATAATTATACTAGATACATGGCATTAAGAAAACAATATACTATGATGATGTGAGACATGTTCAGGAATTCAGGGAAAGTCCAACATTATAAAATCTAATAACAAAGAACAAAGTTGACTGCATATATATATATATATTTTTTGTGTGTGTGTGTGTAGAGACAGAGTCCTACTTTATGGCCCTCGGTAGAGTGCCATGGCGTCACACAGCTAAGCAACCTCCAACTCCTGGGCTTAGGCGATTCTCTTGCCTCAGCCTTCCGAGTAGCTGGCGCTACAGGCGCCCGCCACAATGCATAAATATTTTTTTTAAATATATGACTGTCTCCATTAATGGTAACAAATGCCTTTGACAAATATCAGCAGCATTAATTTTAAAAAGCAAAAATATGACAGTGTATGAATATTTCCTTAGCATGACTATGTATGTGTATATTCTAACACTTTATTTATGCTTTGCTTTATGAGAAAAAAAAAGAGGGCCATTCTTTCAATAACAATACTGTCTTGTAAATGTGAGTAATTATATAGGAGGAAGTAAATTAGCATAAAATCTCAGAGAGAAAGAACCTATTTTCAGTTTCCATGATAGCAAAATAAGCACTCCTAGAGAATCAGACTAAAAAGTTAATTCAAATAATACAAGAATTTAGAAAGGAAGCAAGCTATAAAATTAATGCTCAAAAATCAATAGCTTTCATATCCACAAAAAAAAATCAGTTACATGATGAAATAGAAAGTCCTACCTTTAAAACCAATCAAAAGGTATAATCTTTCAGAATAAAATGAAGAAACTTGACAATGAAAAATCTTAAACTACCCCGTAGGAAAAAGGCCTGATTAATGGAAGACATTTCTCATTCCTGAGCAGTATATGGAAACCTCATAAAGTTATCAGTTCTCCAGAAGTTAACCAGAATCTTTGGTGAAGCAAGTAAATGTAACAATTGTATTCTGGAGCCAGAAAATTTGACACTAAAAATTAAATATAAAATAATATGCAAAATTAGGCAGGAGGGATATAGAAGAGGTATGAACTATGGAACCATTCCCCCCATTCTAGTTACTAGAACACCCTTCAACATCACCATGTAAAAGTGTTACACCAACACAGAGATAGACAAGCAGAACAGAAAGATAACTATAATTTAAAAAATTATACAGCCATATGTATCTTACATGAAAATGTGGGTGAATAGCTGTATGACCTAAATATGAGGAAAGACTTCCTAACTATCCCTCAAAATGAAAAGGCAAAAAATATTGTAATGTTAACAAGATAAAAGTTAAGACAAAGGCTTACATGGCCGAACATTGGGAGAAATACACTTTCTGCTTTTAGTTCATCTGAAAACATCCATCTTCACACTTTCCGCTTCTTGTACAGCTGAAAACATCCATTTCAAACATTTTCTTTCTTTCTTTTTTTTGAAATAATGACCATAGATCTAAAATAGATATATATAAAACCCCAGGATCTTTAGAGTTCACTACTGACTGTGAACTGAGCAGAAGCAGGCAGATCTGAGAAGGAGTTTGATCTTGACATAGAAGGTTGAGTTTTCCACTTTTGAAAATGATGCTGATTCTAAAGGAGGCTGTGTTTGGCACCCTACAAAGTGATTAAAGGCAAAGTAGATCCCCATAGTCCCATTAGCCAAAGAACATAAAGGAAAAGTTGAAGACAACTGCAGAGGCTACAAAGGAAAAAAGTGTGGAAGAAGAGATAAAGCTGGAGCCATATGCTGTAGGTGTGTTTATTCCAAGTCTCTGGCATATGCCTGAATATACATACAAATGCCAACCTGCTCACAGAAGCCTAAAATGACTGAGTTAAGACTTCTGAATGTGGAGTGTGAGTTAATCAGGTTAACCATCTACTGAAAGAACAAAAATCTATGCTGTTTGTTTCTCTCATGAAAACATAACTGAATGCAGTCTCTATAATGTCTGAGGACACAATTTCTAACATTCCTAAACACATAAACAAATAGGACAATGTGACCCATATTCAAGACAACCAAACACAAGAGAACCCAGATGTTGGAATTAGCAGACAATGATTTTAAAGCCAATTTTATTACTATGATCAAATGGAAAAAGAAAAATTAGTGAGGAGAAGTTGGAAGTATAGGAAACACAATGCAAATTCTAGAACAGAAAAATAAATATTCAAAATAAAAAAAACTGATTAAAAAATCCAAGCTTACATAATTAGTTTATTTAAGATAAAAAATAGAAAAAAACCTTAAGAACCAGAGGAATGGAAAACATGTTGACATTGACAGAAACTGAAAGATTAGATATACTTGTGCAATACTGCAATTTAATTATGTATGTGTGTGTGTGCGTGTGCGTGTGTGTGTGTCTTTCTGCCTTTAGGTCTTGACACAGATTTGAATCCCTTGTTCATATAGGTAGTAGGAAAGATATTTGTCTTTAACCCTGGTTCAAGATACAACCATGGCAAGATCTCTATAATTTTCTGAGTGGTGTAAGCATCTGACACAGGTCTCCTAAATCCTTTGAATTTCCTGTTGATGGAAGCATCTTCTGCCCAAATATAATGACTCTCAGTGGACTCCTGGACAGCCTCAAATGGGGACTGGTAGCCAGAGGAACCAACTTTGCAATCAAAGGGTAGGAATACTCACCTCTATCTCTAATCTCCAGACAAAGCATTGGATGAAGCTTGAGCTGGTTAACACATGGTAGGATTTTTACCAATTACAATACAAACATAATGGATAGTTCATAAAACCCCAATAGATAGGGTTTAGAGAGCAGCCAGGTTGCTAAACACACACGTAACTGCTTTTGGCTCCAGATGGCCACACTCCTGCTGCCAGTTCCAGCAATGAGACTGACCAGTTCCTTTGCATTTTCTCATCTATTCATGTTCCCTTTCTAAGGTTCTTGCTTCACCAAGTGTAACAAGACTCACATACCTGCTTCTCTGTCATGAAGAGACTGTTCTGTAGAGTAACAGTGTGGGCTCCAATAAGAACAGTGAGACTGAAGAGACTATTCTCAGATTCTGAAAAAAAGAAAATCAAACTAAGCAAAATGCTCTCACAGAAGTTAGCCCACTAGACCACCATCCATTTCACCAACATTGAGGTATGGCCAGGGTCAGAGACTATACAATGTGAGAAGGAATATCCCACCTCAGTCACAGATAAAATCAGGTTGGGTGAATTAGCATTTCCTTCAAGTCAAATCATTGCAAGGTGACCTCTGCTGGGTCTGATCCATCTGGTCCAAATCCCAGCCTAATCCAGGTTCACACTCATAGGGTAAACCCATTCTTGTGAGACCACAAAACTCATAATACAAACAGTGAGATTTACTAAGAATTGACCCTGTGCCATATACTGTTTGGAGAGTCAAATATATCAATTCATTAATTCTGTGATACCCTAAGTATGGTGGATACCATTCTCACTTGGCAGAAGAAAACAATCAGACAAAGAGAAGACAAGTGTTTCATCCAGGGTCTCAGAACTCACCAGTGGCAGGTGACGGATCTAGCCCCAGTAATGCAGGGCTTAAGGGTCTTGTCTTAGCCACACTGTTAAGCTACAGAATAATAGTTTCGTCACACTGTTAAGCTACAGAATAATAGTTTCTATGCTGTTTGCTGGAATTCTCTTTATGAAGCAATTTTAAACTGACAGCAGGAGCAATCACAAGGCAAAAGTAAATAACCAAACCACCAGGAAACTTGAGCAGTGGAAGCACCACATAGGGGGACATCAGTTACACATAAATATGAAAACAGAAAAGGAATGGTTTTGTGAGGGACAGGTAAGACAATGGTGACAGGAACAGCTGGATTGAAAGCTCCTGGATGGGAAGTGCTGGAAAAATTCCTGTATTCTGAAGGAGATTAACTCACAGACAATAACGAGGTAGAAAATGGAATTGGGAGAGACACAGTCACATAAGCAGAAACATGATGAGAAATGTGGAGAAAAAAATAGTAGTCAGGAAAATGGAAATTCAGATAAAGAGTGAGGTTGGAACAGCACTACCATTTTCTGTGTTTCTAACCCATTCCTAACAGGTGGTTCAAGATCCATTCAGAGACAATACCAGTCCATACAATTAATTGATGACTTTCTGTGTAATGGGCTTTAGGTCTGGGTGGAGGAGTCCCATGTATGTTAATACTGAATGTCTAGTTTAAATAATACCCTCAACTTATTTCATATGGATAGAAACTGAGACACAGATTCATATAACATTGTGATAAATACAAACTCATCTGAAATTATGGAAAGCAGGTCACTAACTATTGACCTGGTGGCCAGTGTGAGACAGAGTGGGAGAAAAGTCTTCCCACAGGACACAGAGGCATTTTCAGGGACAATGATGTTCAATGCTTTGATAATGGCATTAATTTAAAGGGTATAGAAGTATGCCTAGAATTCTCAAATTATACACTTGTCATTCATACCCCAAACAAGCAATAATTGTAGCAAAGGGGGAAAAATGAAAACAAAGTGCAGAGATTGGTTTTTAGCTGTCCCAAGGTCACTCCATTCAAGTGAAGGGCAGACCAGGTCCCTGGTGCAGTGAAAGCAGCTCACTGACCTGGTGAGCAGGGTGTGGGCCTGATGATGTCTCTGTCACTTCACTCCCAGTCACAGTCACACAAAATGGAATTATTCAGACCACTCCCCAGAACCTCCAAACATTGCCAATGGGAAGAGGAAAATCATAGCAGTTACAAAGAGATGGGGTAGCATTTGGTTACAGTTGCTGCCAACTGATTCTCTTGCTCCAAAGTACTGGCCCGGAACCAGGTAGAAGAAACAATTGTGACTATCTTTGCTAGCAGCTGTGGAAGCAGTGCCACATGTGTGATGTTGAGTGACAGTCTGTCCCTATCCCTGACTCCTAGACTGGGAATAAGAGACACTGTCAGGATTCGTAACCCCTCAGCCTATAGGGGTACAGGAAGGGATATGAGAAATACTTCCCGCTGGCAAAGGCTGCACACCCAGTGTTAAGATGATACTTTTGGTAGGGAAGAAAAGTAGATGACATTAACAAGCCCAAGCTGACCCACTATCATGCAGTTACTGAGGTGACATCCAGGTTCTGAAACCACTCTCTAATTGTTACCCCAGGGCTGTGCATGTCTATATACAGAGCTACAGAGTAATAGTTTCTTATGCTGTTTGCTGTAATTCACAAGTGTGCAGAAAGCAGGGACCACACACAGCCAAAGGTCCTAAAATTTTCCTCTTAACTCTAAATATCAAAATATCTAAACTTTTCCAAGTCCAGTTCTCAGGAGTCCTGGTGATGGACAGAGTCCACCAGAAGTGAAAAGAACAGTTGAGAGCACAGGACCCTCCATTCCTTGCTGGCCCCAGACTCAGCAGTGTTCTCCCACCTGAAGTCAAATAGCCATTACAATTTTCAGCCTGCTGTGGGGTCTAAGTCTTCACACTCTACTTTACCTCCTCAGCACAGAAGCAATTAAATACTTAGGTGAAGTTATACTCAGGCCAGAGGGAAACCTCTGTCCTTCCAGTTCCTCAGTTTCTCATCTGCCCACTGAGTGTATGGAGTCTGAGACACCCACAAAACACTTGCCACAGTCAATGCCATGGCTTCAACTGCCAGCAGGACCATTGTCATCAGTAGACACAAGACATCTGGACCCAAAGCAGTTATAGGTTTTGCTATTCTCTGATTTCATTTCCCCTCTGGTCGGCAATTACCATGTCACCTTGAGGCGCTTCTGCAAGGGACCTTGTCACACCTAGGAAGAATCTGTAAATAACTTTTCCAGGACAAGTCAATAGGTTCTGGGGATTTTTCAAACATGAACTAATGAGAATCAGGTGTAACTGGGAGGAATATCTATCAGAGGCCAATGCAGTGAACTCCAAATTTTGAGTTGGTGTAGAGGGAAGCCAAGACCTTGGTATTATGTTACTGGGATAACCCCAAAAGGGCTGAAAAGGGGAGTCTCATCATCAATTTCTGACACCCCCATCTGACTGATGTCATTTGTCATTTTCATATTCCTCCCCTAGTTCTGGTGTTTTGCTGTTAAGCACACAACTCCTTTCCACAGTGGGAGTGTGGTAACATAGATATTGAAGCAATATGACATGATGTTCTTTTCATATGTCTGCAAGAACACTTGGATTTCTTGAATTTCCCTCAGGGAGTTCAAAGGTAAATTTCAAAATTTACCTTTTGGCACTCCCCTGGGGACAAGGCAGCACACAACAAAAATGACCGTGTTTGCCATTTCTGCAAATGTTTCTACCCTAATTGTTGAGTCTTTGTCCTGAATGATGATGCAATTCCTTTAGTTCCACTTGTTCTTTCGTGCTATTGGCCAGGATAACTACATTTTTCTTGGTGTTTGTTTATAGACTTTAGGTGTCCTTATTCTTGTATTTTTTTTTTTTTTGGAAACTAATTAGTTTAAACACTATTTACCTCCCTCACTAGACCAAAATGATGAGATTATTATTGTTATACTCCGTCTTCCATTATCCAAATTCTCTGAAAATGTATTCAATTTATAATGTCTATATTGTCATTATTTTAGCAATTATATTAGGGTCTGCAATGCAAATTCCAATATTCAACTACAGTCTTATTTATGTTTATGGTTAAGTGCATTTGTGGAAGTTTTGAGAGTATATTAAATGTCTTTTATAATATACTGTATCAGAATATACAAATTCTATTTTTTTTTATATTTGGTAAGTGATTCTCCCCTCTATGTATAATATTGATAAAAATTTTAATTCTTACCATAGGTAATTTGTGTTCAATATTTTTGGAAATTGTTTTTTTAATTTTTGAAAGATTAAAGTTTTGCTGTGTTACCCAAGCTGGACTTGAACATCTGTGCTCAAGCAATCTTTCCACCTTTGCTTTTCTAGTAGCTGCCACTGTGCATGCATGAACCACTGAACCTGGAAGAATTTGACATTTGAAAAGGAATTGAAGAAGTAGCAGCAGGCAATACAGGTAGTTGGAAGAAGATCTTTTCTGGTAGAGGGAACAACAAATTCAAATGTGGGAATGTGGTAGAACCAGTCAGTACTTCTTAGACTCAGGAAATGAGACACTTTCTCTGTGCAGTAGAAGACCTTGCTATAGTCTTCCTTTGGCCTTGACCTTTCCTAAAGAAAGTAAGTCAATATCACCAAGGGAATGTGCCTACGTACTCTAAGCCTAAAGAGTTGGTTTGAGGGAGCATCTTTCAAGGGGCATTCAGAGAGGCTAGGCTTATGAACTCTGTTCTCTCCTCCTGTTTAGAGACTATGCAGGATCAGGAATTAGAAGGGGATATGTCCTTGTTTCAGAATCTCAGCAAGAGTGGAGCCATGTAGGACACTGCATGATGTTGGAGGATTTTCAGCAAAAATTGAGCATGATATAATTGATGTTTTTTTTTTTTTTTTTTTTTTTGTAGAGACAGAGTCTCACTTTATTGCCCTGGGTAGAGTGCCGTGGCGTCACACTCCTCACAGCAACCTCCAGCTCTTGGGCTTAAGCGATTCTCTTGCCTCAGCCTCCCGAGTAGCTGGGACTATAGGCGCCCGCCACAGCGCCCGGCTACTTTTTTTTTGTTTGTTTGTT
>CAUYON010029037.1:0-14543 GCA_963573935.1 Arctocebus calabarensis | reverse complement strand
GTTTGGAGAGTACTCTAAAAATTGATCTGCCATTTGACCCTATAATTCCTTTACTAGGTATATATATACCCAGAAGTCCAAAAATCACATTATAACAAAGACATCTGTACCAGAATGTTCAAGGCAGCCCAATTCATAATTGCTAAGTCATGGAAGAGACCCAAGTGCCCATCTATTCTCGAATGAATTAATAAATTGTGGTACATGTATTCCATGGACTATTACACAGCCTTAAAGAAAGACGGAGACTTTACTTCTTTCATGTTTACATGGATGGAGCTGGAACATGTTCTTCTTAGCAAAGTATCTCAAGAATGGAAGAAAAAGTATCCAATGTACTCAGCCCTAATATGAAGCTAATTTATAGATTTCATATGAAGGGTATAACCCAACTATAGCACAAAAATATGGGGAAAGGGGCAAGGGAGGGAAAGGGAGGGTGAGGTGGGGGTGGAGGGAGGGTAATTGGTGGGGCCACACCTACAGTACATCTTAGAAGGGTACAGGCGAACCTTACTAAATGCAGAGTGCAAATGTCTTCATATAGCAACTGAGAAAATGCCAGAAAGGCTATGTTAATCAGTTTGATGAAAATAGTTCAGATTGTATATGAAACCAGCACATTGTACCCCTTGATTGCACTATTGTACACAGCTATGATTTAATAATAAAGGCAATAAAAAAATAAAAAATAAAATGAAATAATATATCATTTCTCTTTAACTACAATGCCTCAGGATTCCTGGTGTTGTGCACCTGTTACTGGTCTCCAAATACACCATCACTACCACTGAGATTCAATGTAAACCTGGTTCAAATTATTTATTTCTTGCCAAACTGAAACTTTTACTATTGGCTCTGGAAGAAGCTTCAAAATGTGATGGTTGATTCAGCCTTCTCTGAAGGGCTTTGTGTTACAGGTAGCAACAGCCACCAGGTGTCAGAATCCTCCAATAAAAATCAATCATGCCCTCTGTACTGGTTCACTTTTTCCTCATAAAAATGGTAGCCTCTTTTTTACCTAACAAGCATTGACTCAATAGCTATTGTGCAGTTATTATAAAGATTAAATAATACACTATACAGAAAGTGCCAAAGTCTGTCCAATAACGAGAGCTCAGTGATTGAATGCAACCTGTTACAGTAGATTCTGTCTGTAAGTTGACCACGCAAGGGAATATAACAAACCAGTCAACTTACAGAGGTGGTCAACAGAAGAAACCAAGCCTACCAATACGTCCATGTGGTGCATGTCCAATCTATGAAAATTAAGTCAACTTAAGGAGATGGTCAATATAGGAAGGTGGTCAACAATAGAGGTTCTACTGTGTTTTTTAATCAGCTTTTTTCTTTAAGTTTTTTTTAATTGTGGTAAAAGAAAAATATGTAACAAAATTTACCATCTTAACCATTTCTATATGTATAGTTATGTGGTGTTAAGTATATTCACCTTATTGTCCAACCAATGTCCAGAGCTCCTTCATCTTATAAACCTACACCCTTTAAATAACTTCCCATTTCTCCCACTTCCAGCCTCTGGCACCTACCATTCTACTCTTTGCTTCTATGATTTAGACTTCTCTAGATACTTTACATAGTGGAATCTTACAGTATTTATCTTTTTTGTGACTGGCTTATTTCATTTAATATAATGTCCTCAAGGTTCATCTATAGTGTAGCATGTCTCAGAATTTTTTCCTTTTTAAGGCTGAATAATAATTCCATGCACAGTATACACATACCACATTTTGTTTATCCATTTATCTGTCAGTGGACACTTGAGTTACTTCCACTTTTTGGATGATGTAAATAGTGCTGCTATGGACATAATATGTGCAGATATCTCTGTGATACTTTTGATATTCTTTTGGATAAAAATCGACAAGGAGAATTACTAGGTCATATATGATATGGTTTAGATATTTGGAACCTCCCAATTTCAGGTTGAACGTTGATCCCCAGAGTTAGATATAGAGCCTGGGTCATAGGTGCAGCTCCCTCATGAATGGCTTGGTTCCCTCCCCACTACAGTGAATGAGTTCTCATTTTGTTAGTTCACACAAGAACTGGTTATTTGAAAGAGCCTGAGGCCACCTTCTCTCTCTGTTACCATGCAACACATCTGCTTCCTGTTTGCCTCCCACCTTGATTGGAAGCTCCCTGAAGACCTCATCAGAACCAGAAGCTGGCACGGTGCATCTTGTATAGCCTACAGAAAGAACTATAAGCAACCTCTTTTCTTTATAAAGGTACCCAGTCTCCGCAATCCATTATAGCATTTGAAAAATGAACTAATACAATATGGCAGGTCTAATTTTAATGCTATGAAGCATCACCATACTGTTGTCCATGGAGGTTGTACCATTTCACATTCCCACCAATCATGCACATGGGATTTCTACTTTTCTACGTCCTCACCAACACTTGTTAATTTTTTTTAATAGTAGTCATCCTAATGGATGTGACATGGTATCTCACTGGTTAGTAATGTTAAACACCTTTCACATTCTTGTTGGCCATTATTATATGAGGAGAGGTAAAAATTTGTTTTAATTTAAGTGCCTAAAAAGTAAGAAAACAAGCCGGGCCTGGGACAGTGGCAGCTAGCATTCTCACAACACTGATAGGAAGCTAATTACTAAACCTTTTAAGAAATTTGACTGTCTATATCTGGTAATATTAGAAATGTATCCTTTGATTAACCTAGCAATCTCACCTCTAGGAATTTATCTTATAGAAAACAAATAAAGAATATTTAATGCAGAACTTTTATAATAGCAAAATACCACTTATCTAGAAACAAAGTGAATGTTAAATTTAGTACCTCCGTGTTACAGATATTATGCAGCTATTTAAAAAGAGTAAATGTGGCATTAATGGACTGACTTGAATATATGATATATAATGACATATAATTGTGTTAAAGAAAGATTAGATTGCAGAGTAAGATATAAGACTGCATGGACTTCAGTGGAAGGGAAAATATGTGTATATTGTTTAAAATAAAAAAAATTGAAGAAGAATAAGAAAAAATGAAAAGGCAATATATTAACATCAGTTACTCAATGGAAGAATTGTTAACTTTGTTTAATCTGTCCACCAATTGCCTTATTTCAGTGAGCATGAATTATTTAAAAAAAAAAAAAAACGCACAAAAGTTCAGGCTCTGTGCCTATAGCTCAAGCGGCTAAGGCGCCAGCCACATACACCAGAGCTGGTGGGTTCACATCCAGCTGGGGCCTGCCAAACAACAATGACAACTATAACCCAAAAATAGCTGGGTGTTGTGGTGGGTGCCTGTAGTCCCAGTTACTTGGGAGGCTGAGGCCAGAGAATTGCTTAGCCCAGAAGTTGGAGGTTGATGTGAGCTGTGATGCCATGCACTCTACCCAGGGTGACAGCTTGAGACTCTGTCTCAAAAAAAAAAAAAGCACAGGCTCGGCGCCTGTGGCTCAACGGGCTAGGGCACCAGCCATGTACACCTGAGCTGGCAGGTTTGAATCCAGCCCGGGCCCACCCAACAACAATGACGGCTGCAACCAAAAAAAATGGCCGGGCATTGTGGTGGGCGCCTGTAGTCCCAGCTACTTGGGAGGTGGAGGCAGGAGACTCGCTTGAGCCCAGGTATTAGAGGTTGCTGTGAGCTGTGATGCCATAGCGCTCTATCCAGGATGACAGCTTGAGGCTCTGTCTCAAAAAAAAAAAAAAAGCACGAAAGTTCAAAGAAAAAAAAAAGAGTAAAACAAGTATAATTTCTTAGGTCTGTCTAGATCACACTGACTAAATGATCCCCTCTGAAAGAAAGTAGCCTTCAGGATATTTGCCGCAGGATGACCTAAAAACCAGATCCATTTTGAGATGGACCAGAGACGGGCCAGGGAATTGAGAAGATAAGGGAAATGGAGACTGAGATAACCCATAAAGAACCTAAAAACAGGAATCACAGATCTGACCAGTTCAGAAATGGCAGTCTATGACCAGAGCTCCAAAAAAGGAGATAACTAAGGAAAGATCACAGTTCAGAACTGCTCAGAGCTTTACAGTTTCCAAAAATGTTTTCATATACATAATCTAACACATAATTTAATTCTCACAGTAAGGATAAGCAGGGCAGGTGTGATTATCCTTACTTTTCATCTGAGGAAATGAAGGTGCAGAAACTTTAGGTATAATCTGGCCCAGGTTATAAAACTAGGAAGTAACAGAATTTGACCTTCCTGATTCCAAGTTTAGGGAATCATCTAGAGAAGCTAATGGCTAAAAGCAGAAGAGGAAGCTGCAAAAATCTCAGCTACAAAGGCAAAGGGTCCCAGACCTGGCCGTGAAAAGGCAGAACCACTGTGGGTCAAGTAACCACTATCTGAGTGCTACAAAACAGAAGCTAAGTGCTTTAGCAAGAGAATAAATATTTTATTCAAAAAAAATCAATTTTCTCAGGCATGTGTAGAGATACCACTAGACCCCTTTAGGACAACTAAAATTAGAAATGCTGACCATACAAAGTGTTGACAACAATGGGGAAGACTTAAAATAGTACAACCACCTTGGAAAACACTTCAGCACTTTCTTTCAGAGTTAAATACAGACCTATCATATGATCCAGGCACACCATTCCTAGGATTTACCCAAGACAAAAGGCACTATAAGTTCTTACAAAGACACACAAATGTTCAAAGTAGCTTTATTTGTAATAGTTAAAAAGCAGAAATAACTCAATTGGCCAGCAAAAGATAAAGTATGGTATGTCTATTACTGGAATGTTACTCAGCCATAGAAAGAAGAATTGTTATACATAACAATATGAATGAATTTGAGTGAAAAAAAACCAGACACAGGGCAGAGCCTGTGGCTCAAGGAGTAGGGTGCCAGCCCTAAATACCAGAGGTGGCAGGTTCAAACCTGGCCCCAGCCAAAAACTGCAAAAAAAAAAAAAAAAAAAGCCAGACACAAATGAATACTGTATGATTTCATTTATGTAAAACTCTAGTAAATGCAAACTAATCTACAGTGACAAAAGGCCGATCAGTGGTTGCTTAAGGATAAGGGATTGGGGAGGAGTGAAGGAGGAATTATGAAGATACACATGGAAACTTTAAGGGATGATGGGATATGTTTGCCATCTTGATTATGATAATGGTTTCACATGTGGGTGCATAATTATGTCAAAATTTATTAACTTAAACACCTGCAATTCATGACATGTCTATAACACATCAATAAAGGGGTATTTGTAATTAAAAAATAAAGTGAAATTCAATAGAAGAGGTGTGCCTTTCCTCAGGCATGTTCATGCTTTCAGAAATCTTCATGGGCTGCAACTGCCTTCCCTCTCCACTATCAAAATGCACATGGAACTTTTTAGAATTATTAGATTACAAACTTTTAATCTTCAAGCAGTATATCTTATAATATCAAACCCATAGACTCTGTTGAAAATAGAATAGCATGGTTAAGAGGAAGACTACAGTAAATTTTCATGTAGTGTCAGAATCACGACACAGGAAGTACATTCAAAGTCCTGGGCATAATCTTATACCAAGCCACTTCCAGCTACCTATGTGCTATGATTGAAAATGGGGCAAGGCCTCTTCACCCCACTGTACTTTGCCTGGGTGTTCACTCACAGCAGTTATACCCACGCCACTGCCCTACACAGACAGAGTCCACTGTTGGCTTTCTGACAGACGCTTTTTTATCCTCTTGAAACATATTTTAGCACTATATACACTAGGTAAAATGCTTAGACTCACTCAGACATAATGTCCTGAGATCAGTAGAGTGGGTAAATAATTATCTATAGAGAAGTCAGACCTAGGGAGGACCATAAATAAGAAAAGTCTGAGCCATTTAAGTTGACATAATAGAGAAAAATTACATCAATTTATCAAGCAGAAATATGTTCTTATGATGGCAATAGCTTACCCTCAACTGAGCACTAAGGCAGGCACTGTGCTAGCTATTTACAAGGACTAATTAATTTAATCCTAACCACCCAGAAGAAGGTCTGTTATTATCCCTAATAACTGTCAAGGAAACTAATGCCCTCAGAGGTATGGAAGCTGCTCAATATCACACAACTAGTAAAACAGCAGAGCCACACCAACCAATCAGAAAGGATACCGAATGTGAGCGTGGAGGCCTCAGGAATTCATCCTTTAGGTCAAAGACCATGGAGAGGTAGGATCAGGGAGGAACTGGGGCAGCTTGGCCAGCAGAGGTGCACCTGTGGGCTTTGGGGTAACATTATTCATCAAGAAGTATGGAGATGTTTCACTATTTCAGCAAACAATATAGGTACACAAGTGTACACTGCTCTAAGAATACGTAGGACTCTATCCCACTTCCAACTTGACTCCAGAAATCATATCACACTCACCAATCTCTGCCAATAACCAAACTCCACTCTTATCCCAATATCCTCCATCTTCAATCCACCATTTTACTCATATTTTCACACCTGGGCCTACTTGGTAAAGGACAGGACAGATTTACGCACTATCTCACTGACATTTATAAATTTTTTTTGTTTTTTGAGATAGAGTCTCACTATGTCACCCTCAGTAGGGTGTGGCATCACAGCTCACAGCAAACTCAAATTCTTGGGCTTAAGCAATTCTCTTGCCTCAGCTTCCCAAGTAGCTAGGACTACAGGCACCCAGCACAACACCCAACTATTTTTTGGTTGTAGTTGTCATTGTTGTTTGGCAGGCCCAGGTTGGATTTGAACCCTCCAGCTTTGGTGTATGTGAGTGGTGCCCTACTCACTGAGCTACAGGTGCCAAGCCAACATTTATAAAATTTTAATAAAATAACTTTTGACCAGCTCAGTGCCCATAGCACAGTAGTTACAGTGCCAGCCATATACATTGAGGGTGGCGGGCCAGCTAAACAACTGCAATCAAAAAATAGCCAAGCATTGTGGCAGGCACCTGTAGTTCCAGCTACTTGGGAGGCTGAGGCAAGACAATTGCTTAAGCCAAAGAACTTAAGGTTGCTGTGAGCTGTAACGCTATGGCACTCTACCTAGGGGTGACATAGTGAGACTCTGTCTCAAAAGAAAAAAAAAAAAAGAAAGAACTTTTTACCATTTATAAGTATAACTACCTTCTAAATAGAGTTGCTTCCTTTGAAATGAAGCCTTTTTGGAATTCTTGATGATTTTGGCTTATCAAGGATCTGAGAATTATTGAACACCTACAGAGAAGAAACCGGAGTTCTTCATAAGTAGAGACAAAAAGCAGAAGATAAGGAAGATGGACAGAATAGAAAAGAACCATGAAGAAGCTGCCAGGCTGACAGCAAGCTGAGACCTTTAAAACTTCCCCATTGGTGAGTGGTCAACTGGACATTTTAAAAAACTAAATATCTAATTGATGGGTCCACACTTATAGTGCATCTTAGAAGGGTACAGGTGAAACTTACTAAATGTAGAATGTAAATGTGTGTACACAATAACTAAGAAAATTCCATGAAAGCTATGTCAACCAGTTCAATGAAAATATTTCAAACTGTATATAAAATCAACACATTGTATCCATGATTGCATTTATGTACACAACCATGATTTAATAAAAAAATTCATTAATTAAAAAAATAATTAAAAAATTAAAAACTAGATATCTGATGTTTGAATTTGAAGGTGTTTTCACTGATATGGTATCAAGTCCTCCCTCCTCGTCCTTCCTCACCACCTTCACCAAGCCTCTCACCAACAATCATCAGTAAAACTCACAACATGCAGATTCTTTGAAGGGTGGGAATATGGTTGAAAGTTGAGAAAGGGCCCAAGTTTCATGTGTGGGCGTACTTGAGCAGAGACCATGCTTGTGGTTCACATTGTTGCCAGTAGATAGTGCTGGTATGGGCAACTCATTTTAAGAAGTTGTACGATCGTGATAACCACTACACTACGGAAACCCTCATAAGAAGTTGTACTGTGAACAACTGTGAAGGGAAGGAGAAGTCTGGAGGGGGAAATGGCATGAAGAGAAGTTTATAAAAATTCATTTGTTAACTTTTTATTCATAGGATAAATCCTGAGGATAAAATGGGAAGGAGCACATAATGAGCTCAGAACAGTGTTTCTGCAAGTAACTCAATTGTTAGCTGTCTCTCTCTTCTCTGCCATCGTATGAGAAAGCCACAAAGAGGCAGAGTGAGAAAGTGGGGTGAGCGGCATGGCTGCGAGGAGGAGAGAAGGGAGGGAAAGGATTGGCAGTCTCCTTACTCTTTTCGTGTCCTCTGAAGCATCTGCAGCTCCCGCTTCTGGTCCACCAGCTGGTGCAGAATGGCTTTCCTCTTGTGGCCAGCAGCTGTCTCCATCTGGTGTTTCATATAAATCTGGGCTCGCTTCCGCTTTTCCACCACTGGCTCACCCTCGTCCTTACCAAAGATGGGCTCTGAGGAGTCTGGCTCAAACACGGGTAGCTGGACGGGTTTGTTTCTTATCTGAAACAGGGACACACATAATGCAGGTTATGGTTCTACCAGGGAATAAACTTTATGCACAACTCTGTAATATAGTCAAATGCTAATACTTTCCAGGGAGGAACAAAGGGCTCAAAAATCACCAAATGCAAAGCACGTAAGAGTGTTGATAACTTGTCAGTATTCATAGATAGAATGCTATTGGAGCACTATATAATTTTTAAAGCTATAATAATTGTTCCCTTACCTGTGCATCCAAAGCTCTCTTGTAACACTGTATTTCTGCCTTCCTATCTTTTAAGTATTTGGCTCTTTGTGCAGCAAGTCTGGCAGTTAAGAAAGGGAGAAAGTGGAGGCATAGTTTTACAGAGGCTTTAGTAACACTTAGATTAAAATCAAAACATGTTTACTAAGTATTAATAGACAGCCTGTTTCATTCTGGGAGCTTCCATTTTAAGAAAGAAAAGAGTAGTTCAAATCCACAGGCTAGTGAACAAGGAAGTGGTGAACACAGGTCAGACAACACGGACACAAGCAGGTGACCAACTGTATTGTCCGAATGCACTACCACTGAAACAGCAGGCACAACCACCCCACTTAAACATCCAGGTAAGAAAGCAGGATATAACTATTCATTCTACAGACTGATTCATTGTTAGATTTATTTTTTAAGAAAAGTAATATATCCTGTTATAAATTATGGTTCTATCATATGCAACCTCCAGAGAACCCATACGATCTACCAAGTGCATACAATGGAATATATACATTTTATACAAATACACATTTTTGGTCTCAGAAACTAGCTTCTTGTTTTGGGAGTCTCTGCTCACAGTTCAGTCACCTCCACAATTGCTCTCCTGGCCTCAGTAGCCGAAATGTGGGCCCCCTTGGGTATATATGAACTCCATGGCCCTGATGCTATCCCAGGCTTCAGATAACAAGTCAGGGCCAAGCACGTTCACTCCTGAAAGTTCGGAACTGAGACTAACATTCTGTACGTTTGAGCTGGAATAAAGACAATGTCAACTAAGGAGCTGTGGGTGTAGACAGAGGAAAAGCCAGTCTACATGGCTTCTTAGTCCCTGGGTCCAGGCCCTCCTATGTCCCCTGCTCATAGGGCAGCCTTCAGTTCCACGGGGCACCACTACGTACGTACTTACAATAAAGCCTCAGTGTTGCCATGAGGTCATCTAAACATCTAATAGCTGGGAACAATGCCTGCTCAAGACAAATCCCTTCCTCCGTCTACTAATATGGCTGATTGCAAAACAATGCAAAATGAGACTCCATAGTAATTATAGATTGGTACTCATCACTATAACAATAAATTTAGGGATGACAGCTTTTTCATTTCTCTAGTGAAAACTTATGGTGCAATAGTGACTGCTGAGTTACTCTGCCCAGTTGGTTACAGTGGTGCTAACAAAACTACCAGTGCTGACTCAATCCTACATGGAAATTAACTCCACATGAACATTCCGAATCCATTTTTCAGAATGTCTTGCTGAACTCACTCTTCGGTGAGTTGCACTTGTTCCAGGCGATCCATCAATTCTCTGTTTTCTCTCTGCTTTATTTCCTTTTCTCGTCTGGTATCCATTTGTTTCAGGAGACTTTGAGAATATTCCTCTTGCTTAAGAGCAATAAGCTCAGGACTGAGTGGCCGTTTATCAAATAGACAGGATTTCTAGAATAAAAAAGAAGCAATTTGTTTATGATTGAATACCAAAAGACAAAAGTTAATAATTCGGAAGACTAAAATCAATCAGAAAATATTTCTTAATTGCTAATATTTGCCCAGCCCCCAACACACTAACCAGCTACTGTTGAGGAAAGCCGGAGAAGTATGAGTGTGTTCAAGGATGGAGCTGAGCTGAACTGCCAGAGCCCCATGTCTGAGGCAGAGATGAAAAAGTGCTCCATAGAGTAAGTCCTGAGGTAGCACTTATGAATCCACAGGGCAGGAAGGAATTCTGAGTGGGCGCAACAGCATGAGCAAGGACAGAGAAGAGGTGAAAGAGGAGAACTGAACACTGCCAGGGGCCTGGCCGTTCTAGACATAGTGACACCAAGCTGCTGATTCTCTCTTTAAGATGCTGAGGCCAGACTAGTACACCGCCCTCCATCACCCACTGCAGGTCCTGGTTCAGAATTACTGTAATTGGCCAGGCACGGTGGCTCAGGCCTGTAATCCCAGCACTCTGGGAGGCTGAGACCAGAGCATCGCTTGAGCTCAGGAGTTCCAGAACGGCCTCAGCAAGAGCGAGACTCCCCCTATTTTTCAAAACTTTCATAGTGACCCACGTATGTGGTATCTGTAGAGCTATTTTTCTCTACTAAAAATAGAAAAACAAGCTGTGTGTTGTGACAGGTGCCTATAGTCCCACTGCTCAGGAGGCTGAGGCAGAAGGATTGCTTGAACCCAGGAGTTTGAGGATGCTGTGAGCTAGGCTGACACCACGGCACTCTAGCCTGGGTGACAGAGTGAAAATCTGTCTTAAAAAAAAAATACTGTATTTAATAAGAGTTACAATGACATTGGGAACCCATAGTATGTTGCAAATGTGAACAGTGTAGGGGCTTAAAGTGGACAATGCCTCTCCTAGAAGAAAGCTTCAGACTGCATCACCCACTTTTCCATTCTGCCACTTAAAAAATGGCACAGCCTACAATTTAGGGAGTGGATTCAAACTCTCAGAGACAGGTAAGTTGTTAGCAATAGAAATTTTTAAAAGATTCTTACATAAAATTCAGGTTTCTCATTCTTGTGGCTTCTCATAGCTTCAGCTACTCCCAGATTGTAGGCAGCAGTTTTCTGATTCCGCTCTCTAGCAGCCACATTTTTTATCTATTGCAAAAAAACTTAATTTTTAATTATACATTGTAATACAGCCTATAAAATTTCTAATTCTATTACATTAAAATAATCCAAACAAGGTAGAAACCTGCCTTTTCAAGGCAATGGTTTCTAATGTCTTCATAAGATCTATAAAAATTTGTTGGAGAAAGATTTTTTATCTACTGTTCTTGGGCTTTAGGCAGAACTACTACAGAGATATTAAGAAGGAATAGAAGATTTTATCACAAATGCAGGAAAAGGTAGAAGGGTCACTTATGGGAAGCCACAGAAATCTGGACAGAAAAAATGTAAAGGTGCCATTCTGTCTTTGTTTGATTGAGATAGGCCATGGATCTGAAGGCTAAAAGCCTTGACCAGAGTTATAGTTTATCAGAAATCGAAAATAAAGCAATAAAAATCCAGAAATTCCACCTTTAAAATTCAGTCCTTATAGGTGCGAAAATCAGTGATATGTGTAAACATTCAATACGCAGATATTCATCCCAGTGTTGTTTATTATTAATGAAAACTTGGACACAATCTAAATCTTAGTTCAGATACATGATCAGATACAGTATAATACAAACATTCAGTGGAACGTTTTCAATGGCATTTTATAATCATGTTCTACTTTTCTGTATCAAAGACTTTAACCAAGGTGCTGGACTACCTGGTGTCTGAAAAGAGCTTCCTGGTCTTTCAACATCTGGTACTGCTGTATCACCTGCTCGTCTTCTATCTCTCTCCGCCTTCTCTCCTCAGCAAAGTACAACGGATTATTTCGTTGTGCTCGTTGCAAACATACATAGCACATTTCCTGCGATCCCAATTTCAGGACAAAAATATTTTTACAATTTACCTTTTTACCTTTACCTTCCCTTCACAAGCTCTCCAAAGGCTAATCAAGAAACACACTTTATAAAAGGATGCATTAGTGACAATTAGCAAAATGAGATTTGTAGAGTAGACCCCACAAATAATCTAAAAAATTTACTGAACTCTCACCTGATGAGCAGTGATTATAGCAACCAAAAATCAGAAAGAGATTTCCCCACCCTATTTCTGTCAACTAGTAGAACTTGACTGGTAGATAAATTTACCACAGTGACATTTTTGGTTCTGAGTATTTAAGCCATACCCACTTACCACATACATGGGTCACTATGAAAGTTTTGAGACAGAGTTGTGGTCCATTGTTTCACTTCCAAGAAACACAGTTGACAACATCCATTCTGATTCACCAGTGCAGGTTCCAACTTGCTCAGCTTATCAGTGTTGCTGGGAGGGCCTCATTTGTTTCCATCTGTATGAGTTTTATGTTTCTTGATTTTTTGTCTATCTCAAAACTTTCGTAATGACTGACGTATTATAATTAAGAAAGATTCTCAGAACTCTGTTGAGGAAACAACTTCCACTGACATCCTGCCTGGGCTTTGTCTGTTTGGAGACACAGTACCTGTCCTGCCCTACTGTGGTCCTGGCAAGCAGAAGCTGGAGGTGTTCTGGGCTTCATTTCATTGTCATTTTTCACACAACCAGGAGACGATGAGCTATAAAAAACAATGTGACTTTAATTAATATTTAATATAATCTGACTTGCAGAGCAATGATGACTTTGAAGCAAGTATAAATACCAGGTAAAGAAAAATATCTCAGTAATTTACTTCAGAATAGTTACCTGTGTTGAGGTTAAGAACCTGTACTCTGTGTCAGATAAAGCTGGGTTTGAATAATGTCTCAAGATATAAAATCAATGTCCATAAGTCAGTTGCCTTTGTATATGCCAACAACAGTCAAGATGAGAAGTTAATCACAGACACAGCTCCCTTCTCCATAGCCTCAACGAAAATGAAATACTTAGGAATATACCTAACAAAAGAGGTAAAAGACATCTATAAAGAAAATTATGAAACCTTAAGAAATGAGATAGTATAGGACTTGAAGAAATGGAAGGACATACCATGCTCATGGCTGGGAAGAATCAACATTGTTAAAATGTCTATACTTCCCAGAGCAATTTACCAATTCAATGCCATCCCTATTAAAATACCAACATCCTATTTTCAAGACCTGGAAAAAATGATTCTGCACTTTGTATGGAACCAGAAAAAACCCCGTATAGCTAAGGCAGTTCTCAGTAATAAAAACAAAGCCAGGGGTATCACCATACCAGATTTTAGGCTGTATTATAAGGCCATAGTGGTCAAGACAGCATGGTACTGGCACAAAAATAGGGACGTAGATACTTGGAATCGTATAGAAAACCTGGAAATGAAACCAACAACTTATAGCTGTCTAATCTTCAATAAACCAAACAAGAGTGTTCCCTGGGGGAAAGACTCCCTATTCAGTAAATGGTGCTTGGAGAATTGGATATCCGTATGTAAACAACTGAAACTGGATGTGCACCTTTCTCCACTTACAAAGATTGATTCAAGATGGATAAAGGATTTAAATTTAAGGCATGAGATGATGAAAATCCTCAAAGAATGAATTGGAAAAACATTGGAAGATATTGGCCTGGGGAAAGACTTTATGAGGAAGACCGCCATGGCAATAGCAACAACTGCAACAATAAACAAATGGGACTTAATTAAACTGAAAAGCTTCTATACAGCCCCGGAGACAACAACCAAAGCAAATAGACAACCTACCCAATGGGAAAGGATATTTGCATATTTTGAATCTGAAAAAAAGTTTAATATCCAAGATCTATACAGAACTTCAATTAATCTATAAGATTAATTTAAAAAAACCCAACAATTCTATACATCAATGGGGGAAAGAAATGAATAGATTTTTCTCTAAAGATGACAGACAAATGGCCAGTAAACACTTGAAAAAAATGCTCATCATCCTTAATTATTGGAGAAATGCAAATTAAAACCACCCTGAGATACCATCTAACTCCAGTGAGAATGGCCTATATCACAAAATCTCAAGATTGCAGATGCTGACATGGATGTGGGGAGAGAGGAACTCTTTTACACTGCTGGTGGGACTGCAAACTAATAAAACCTTTTTGGAAGGAAGTATGGAGAAAACTCAAAGACTCAACCTAGACCTCCCATTTGATCCTGCAATCCCATTGCTGGACATCTATCCAGAAGAAAAAACAAAACTTTTATTATAAAGACATTTGTACGAGGCTGTTTATCACTGCCCAATTTACAATTGCTAAACTGTGGAAACAGGCTAAATGTCCTTCAACCCAGGAGTGGATTGGTAAGCTATTGTATATGTATACCATGGAATATTACTCAGCCATCAAAAG
>CAUYON010029036.1:0-19108 GCA_963573935.1 Arctocebus calabarensis | reverse complement strand
CATCAATACAAATCCCTTTTTTTTGAGACAGAGCCTCAAGCTGTCACCCTGGATAGAGTGCTGTGGCATCACAGCTCACAGCAACCTCCAATTCCTGAGCTCAAGCGAGTCTCCTGCCTCTGCCTCCCAAGTAGCTGGGACTACAGGCATCCGCCACAACGCCCGGCCATTTTTTGGTTGCAGCCACCATTGTTGTTTGGCAGTCAGGGCTGGATTTGAACCCACGAGCTCAGGTGTACATGGCTGGCACCTTAGCCCATTGAGCCACAGGCGCTGAGCCCAAATCCCTTCTTTTTTACAGACTGCATGGTATTTCAATATTTAGAAAATGTATCCTTTTTGATACCTCGACTTGATTGTTAGAGAATGGGCAAGACTAAACTTAACAAAAAGCCTTTCTAGGGAAGCATTTTATAAAGTGAGTGGAAAAACCAAGATATAGTAAAGATATCTCAGAGACTTGCTATATCTTACTCCCAACCAAGTGCCTTCATTCATATGGTCCAAGAATACTGCAGAATAGCCTCTGAAGCATTTCTTTAAGGAAATATTAATTAAGGAAAATATTATCTGAAAAAGATCAGCTTTTCAATCCTCTTTATGCATTGTAAAGAGTGTTAATTCTGTCTGTCTCTTTCGCCCACCATAAACTATGTTTTGGGAAAAAAAACAGGAAGTCCCCAGTAGAGGTTATTTCAAGAGCCTCCCTGGCATGAATAGGAAAATGGGGAGTGGTGTTATGGCTATAGAACTTACCCTACAGACAGCATCAGTTATTTCTTAAATCTCACAGATACTTAGGGAGATAAAGCAGAACAAGGATTTTGTTTCAGGTGAGATAATGGAACACATGATAGGGGCTGAGACTCCTTAGTAAACTTTATCTTGCTTGTCCTGTCAACTTACCTTTGCTTTGACTTCATATTACATCTCTTCAAGTGAACTCACTGTCAACTTTGAACTTTCCCCAGGCAGAGGAAAAAAGAAAAAGGCTACATGCTCTTTAACGATGACAGATGTTCTTTTCTATGGACTTTGAGGATAAGTCACATTTAGTATAACCTTTTTGTTTTTACTCTTTACAGTATATTCAAGGACAAAGCATTCAAAAAATGATCATTTAAAATATAAACTGTATTGAAAGAAAATTTATGAAGATTCTTCAAATTAATTATTCAAACTTAAAGACTGACCATCTCTTTAATGGGCATTTAATATTGAATGAGATGGTCTATTGCATGTAAATATTAGATATGACAGATTAGAAGAGGAATAAATACTTGCTAGATTATCATTATATAGCATATGGATGATTTATTTAGAGTTAAATAATCCATTCAAGACTTCAACCTGAAAACCTTTATCTTCTTAGAAATTGTCCATAATCATCTGAACTTCCCAGTACTGGTTGTCTGAGGGACCCACAGGTACACCTCCTCTCCTAATTAGCTGTTGTATCATCCCCATTGTCTCTTGTTTCATACATATTTGGAAATTTGAGAGGATGGAAAGAGCAGAATTAGGCATCTCAGGCCCCAGCATCTAATTATATACTCGTACTAAAAAAATGAAATGGAAAATTCCAGATTTGAAATTCTGTAGGGTTAGACAAACATCTCAGAAAAAAACTGTGGGCATGTCTCTCCAACAAAGGATATGGATTCTGATGTGCTGAGCCCACTGCAATCCAAGGATTTACTCTAGCTTTTGTCTTTAAGAGCACAACCTTGGGCCTTCTGGTCTCCATTTGTATCAAAGACCACTCAAACTTCTTTTTTTTTATTTTTCTGATAATGAATCCCTAAGAGTTTAAAAGTGGATACAACTCAACTTCTTTTGAAATCTGAGAATGATCAAAGAGACAGCTTTGGCCAGTAGAAAGAAAATAATGATAGTGACTTCCCTCTAAACAATTCGCCCTCAGGAAAGAAATAGTCAGGGCTATTAAGAGGTGAAGACCTGAGTCTTGTTAATAAAGGATTTGTACTGTCCTGCCTTAGAGTATGATTTGAATTTCCAACACTTAGAATTCCAGATGCTGAAAAATTCAAGCTATTTCAGGCTCGGTGCTTGTAGCTCAGCAGCTAAGAGCACCAGCCACATACACCAGAGCTGGCGGATTCAAATCCAGCTTAGGCCTGCCGGATAACAATAACAACTGCAACCAAAAAATAGCCAGGTGTTGGGGCAGGTGCCTATAGTCCCAGCTACTTGGGAGGCTGAGGCAAGAGAATTGCTTACAGCAACCTCAATCTCTTGGGCTTAAGTGATTCTCTTGCCTCAGCCTCACAAGTAGCTGGGACTTCAGGCACCCACTACAATGCCCAGCTTTTTTTTTTTTTTTGGTAGTTGTCATTTTTTGTTTAGCTGGACCGGGCCGGGTTCAAACCCACCAGCCTTGGTATATGTGGCCAGTGCCCTAACCGCTGAACACCAGGGGCTGAGCTCTCCTTCTTTCTTAAGAAAGGACATCTAAGCAAAGGGCCCAGGTATTAAAATGTATGTCTCACTTTCCTTTTCAAATAGAGGTGTTCATTAAGATATAAAAGAAAGTAATTGGTTGGGATTTCCAGGAAAGCTCCTCCAAGGATGCTGATCCACGGAGAGATTCTTGACCTTTGCCCTTTTTTACGTTGATCCTTCTTTTTCTTGCTCGGGATACAGAGGAGATTTTTGGATCTCTAGCAAGTCATCAATGACCACTGAAGATGGAAAAAGATATAAACGCAGAAAGATGATGATAGGGGGTCTAGGTCCCTTCTGATCACGGATCTCTCGTCTCACTCCCGGTCTTCTCAGGTAAGATTAAAAAATAATCAAACAAAAAATAAAACAAGGACAAATAATCTTCCTTGTAGTTGAAGTCACAGTAATCCCTTACTCCAGCGTCCTGATTTGGTATATGTGGATCAGGACATGGGAAAGAGTGGGCCTGGCAGAGGTGAGAGGGATCAGGGAGGCTTCCCAGAGACGCCCCCACCCCCAACAGTCCTAGGCCTTGACTCCAAGTCCCATGAGGACACTGATCTTCTCTTCCTCTCTGGAAACATGACTTCATTTGAATTCATTCAAGCACAGTGGGAACATTTATTGTTATCACACCATGAAAGGCCGTGTTCCTGCTCACTGACATCACACATGGCTTACAGAAAGGTGTAAATGTAGAAATGGGTGGGGCAGGGGGGAGGAAAGGGTGGATGTTTAAACAGGAGTGATTTCCCCAGGCCAGCACCAACCCAGATTCCAAGATGATCCCTCTTGGAGACATGTGCATGCTTGTGTGTGCAAGTGCGAGACAGGGAGGGGACACATGTACACACACAGAATGCATTACCATGAGGAAGTTAATTGAAATCATGGGGTAACTAAACGGGCATTGTCTCTTTTCTTAAAGGACAAAATGCTTTTTACAGCATTTACTGTCATTCCATTGAGTTTTCTTTCCTCTTAGAAAACTAGGTGCAGAGCGTCCGTGCCCCCAGGCCCTGCTTTCCCATTTGTAATGATATACTATACGTAAAGTTCTATTACTAGCACTTGCAATTTCCCAACTGCTTGATGCCTGATGTCACCAAATTATAACTAAGAGAGGCTGTTCCATCTACCGCTCTAAGGCACGGAGAGTATGATTTCGGCAACAATGAAAGCATATAATAAAAGACTTTAATTTTAATGACAGCTTGAGTGCAAACTGTTAGAAAAATCAAGCGGGTGTTTCCCCTAACCAGGTAACCAAAAACAGTGACCCCTCAAAACAGCACTGTTCTCCAACTCCCTTCGGATTTGAATTAGTCAGTCTAATTCCACAAGCATTTATCCAATGCCTATTATGCTATGTGAAGCATTGGAGTGGGTGCCATAGGAATCAATGCCAACATCTGCCCTTTGGGAGTTCACAATCTAGTGAGGAGGAGAGATGCCTTTTCACCTAATTTAGTGAAAGGCGGATGAGGAGAAGTGCTAAAATGAGGCTAAAATGAAGTGCCACAAACTCCAAGGGAAGGATGCTGAAGTATCTTGGACAGGTGGGCTTTGGAGAAGGAGGAGCAGGAAGTGTGGCTGTGAAAACACCTTGCAGCAAAGGGGGCTGATCTCCACACCAAAGGCTCGGAGGCAGGAACTCTCAGGTGTGCCAAGAGGCAGGAAATGAAACATTCGTGACTAAAAGATAGCAGAAATAGCCAAGGGGAGGTCGCAGCCCTAGCAGGGAGGCAACACCAGCAGATGGGGGGCCGGAAAGGAGGTAGGAGTGAGGAAGAAACGCCCCGTCTGCACGAGGCCAGCACAGCACTGCGCTTTCTCCGAATTAGCCAGCACCGACGCCTCTCGGGACCTCGCCCACACCCCTCCCCCACCGTTTCAGGGCCCGTACCTGCATTTGATTCATTTATCTATTTTGCCTAAGGGATTTCTCCAGCTTCCAGAGTCTTCTTTGCTTAAGGACACGGGAGACCAAGAGAGTTGAGGAATAACTGTCCAAAAGAGATGACCGACAGGAGTTGGTGTAGAAACAAATTACAGTGTAGACCGTTGCCTTGTCTTTTGGTGGATAAGGTGAAGTTCAAACTCCACAGGGGCTACCAGAGTTCCGCAGTCGGACTGAGCCGCTTGCTGATGGGTCTTCACCACCGCCTTTTCCTCCTATCTCACATCCCTACCTGGGACCACCTCCCTAATCAAATACCTGCCCTCGGATCCTTAAACCCAGGGTCTGCTTTTGGGGAAACCAAACTGGAGACAACCGGTATAGGTGACAACAATTTAGGGTTCTAATAGCCGTATGTAACAGCACGACGAACGGCAGAACCTCACTAAAATCTGGGTTACTCTAAACATCACCATGAATCGCCAAGCTGTCCTTAAAATCACATAACATTGAGAGAAAGAGCAGAATCGTGAGAAAACTAGGTTCTGCTGGGTAGACGCGATAAAATAACACCACAGACCGATAAATGTTTGTGAGTAGTATTTAGGGCAAAAGCATTATTTAGTCGGACAACTGCACATTCGTTTGTCCGAGTGAAAACTGGATGATGATCCTGAGAGAGGCAGCAACTAGGCAGACTTCTGCTGCAGGAAACGGGCTGCCTTCGGGCAGGCCTTGGTGGGCTGTTGCTACTTCTATGGTATTCATACACATTAGTAAGCTTTGGAAGGAGGATTCAGAAAGATAACAGCTTAAGAATATAAGCTCCCTCGGGCAGCGCCTGTGGCTCAGTCTGTAAGGCACCGGCCCCATATACTGAGGGTGGTGGGTTCAAATTTGAACCTGGCTGAACTACAACAAAAAAAATAGCCGGGCATTGTGGCAGGTGCCTGTAGTCCCAGCTACTCAGGAGGCTGAGGCCCCAGACTCGTTTAAGCCCAGGAGTGGGAGGTTGGGGTGAGGTGCTGTGATGCCACGGCACTCCACCGAAGGCCATAAAGTGAGACTGTGTCTCTACAAAAAAAAAAAAAAAAGAAAGAAAAGAATATGAACACCCAATTGTTATGTATTTGTACAAAGACATGGAAAAGCTGTATTATTTAATATTCGGAGATGGGTACTTTGGTTGAAAGAAGGAACATTTAGAGGCCTTCCTTGGCTCCCCCAACTCTTAGCACTCTCTTTGGCTTCCAAGGTGTAAGGACTTTGAGAACCTGAATGATCAGCCTTCCTACCTACTATGTACTTCTGTGCCTTGTCTTTTAAACTAGACTGTAATTCCCCTTGCACAATGCTGTAACCGAAGCAACACTTTTCCCTGTAAGGCTTTCTCTAAGATTTCTAGTCATCCAGACACAGATGTGCCTGCAGTGCTGTGTTATCTGGTTTCTCAGCCCATAGACCACTAGAAGGAACAGAAGCCACTCAGGGAAGAGTCAAGTGGATTCAAACATGAGAAAAGGCAGCCTCAAGAGAGGACAGCTGAAAACAAATGGAAGCAGCTCAGAGCCACTCAGCACATAATAAAATTCCTGATATTTAATGTGATGTCCTTGGGTCACCTTTTAAATATGATACAGCAATGCCTGTAGAATATTTTGGAAAGATTCTTAATTAAAGTTACCTTTAAAAAAGTTTTGGTACTTGCATCAATAAAATTCAGTTATCGTAAAAAAAAAAAAAAAAGATGCTGGGTTTTATGAAAATAGTCAATAGCTGCCATCAGAATAGATTCTGACTGACTAATGCCACCCTTACTGTGCTCTGCGTACTCAGACTTCTGTCTCATCTCTGGCAAGTCACTGGAAATTGCATTATGAATCAGGGTTTTTTTAATTTCCTTTTCTCCCCCTATAGACAGAATAGCCCAGTGGGAGTCTAGAATAAAGAAGAACGGTCATCCATTCAAAGCAGGAGAATGTGCTCTTACTCTAAAGAACCCGTTAAATGTCAGATAATTCTGATCAGGAACCCTAATTTTAACACTTGATTTTTATACAGGGTCTCACTATGTTGCCCAGGCTGGGTTAGCACTCTTGCATCATACTCCTCTTGCCTCAGCATGTGCCTGTAGTCCCCTTATTTTTGAGTGACACTGAGATTGGGACTCAACCTCTCTGAGCTTCAGTTTCTTATGTATAAAAAGAGGACAGCAATACCGATCTCACAGAGTTAAAATGAGGACTAAGTGAGGTCATCTAACTGCTTAAAACAGGACCTGGCCCACAGTAGGCATTCACACTGCAAACTATATATGCCACTGTCTTTATTCACCATCTTTATTATATTTGCTAAAACACAAGCAATGAAACAAAGTGTGGAATCTAATCATCTAATAAATATTGACTGACAATCATCTAAGATATAATAAAGTTTTCAAATAAAAGGTCTAGAATAGATAAAAATAAAGAAAATTTGAAGAATACAGAGAATATAAAGATCGGCAAGTTGTTATATTTTAAAATCTATTATTTGTCAGCCTATTAAATAGTCTCTCAGTTAAGGAGAAGTCAGCAAATGGAATTTTATTGTTACCACACTGCTTAACAGTTTAAACAATATATACAAGGGCCGGGACTGGTGGCTCACACCTCTAATCCTAGCACTCTGGGAGGCCAAGGCAGGTGAGTTGATTGAGCTCAGGAATTTGAGACAAGCCTGAGCAAGAACAAGACTGCGACTCTACTAAAAATAGAAAAGGTAGCCAAGTGTTGTGACAGGTGCCTGCATTAGGCACCTGTTGTGCCAGCTAGTGAGGAGGCTGAAGCAAGAGGATCACCTGAGCCCAAGAGATGGTGGAGGTTGCTGTGAGCTATGATGATGCCATGGCACTCTACCCAAGGTGACATGAGACCTGTCTAAAAAATAATAAACAACCAAAAACTCAATGTATAAAATATAAACAAGACAACTAGGTTATAACATACAGTACAAAGTGACATTCCCTGTTAATTCTATTCTAAATAACAGAGAATGGTAGGGGCCATTGGGACCTGCTGGCTTTGTGCTGCCAGATTGCTGTGGAATGCTGGACTGGAGGAGGATCTATAGAGGATGATGAAAATCCAGAGTCTCTTTTACAGGTTGCAATCAGAGGAAATGCAAATGCGATCTTGACGTATGAATATATAATTGCATAAAGGCCAATACAATCAACGCAATTACCTTTTGAAAGGTAAAAGGTGCAATGTGTCTATGAAAGGAGAAGAAAATCTGCATTTTTACACACAGGGAAATCATGACTGGTATTGAGAATAGGAAATTAGATAACTGCAGTTCTCATTAAGAAGAGAAATAATTTGCCACAGACATGCTGTGAGCAGCAGGTTGCTCCATGTACACTCAGAGCTTGGAATGAAGACATCTCATGATGGCTTTTGGTAGAACAAATCTGACAGGTGTTTTTTTTTTCCTCCAAGAAGACAATACCATGAATAGGGAAATTTTCATTTTCTCATTCCTCCCTAACTTGGCATCCTTGGATTTGACTTTTTGAGAGTCAGTCATTGAGTAAAGTATTTTTAATGCCTGATGAAAGTACTACCCAACTCTGTCATTCAAGTGTTGATTCTAGATGTTACAAGGAAATGAAATGTTTTCCTCACCTGGGCTACCGGTTCACATCCACCTTAAGCTCAAACTTCACAATGAAGCCTTCTAAGAGAGAGAGCCAGAGAAGGACATCCCAGGTCCCTTCAGCTGTGTCTGGAGAAGTCGTGTAATTTGACGCCTCTGATGTGATTCCAATAGGGCGCAGGAAAACCTGTCTGTACTAAGATTGCTCCCAAACTCTCCTGAACCCCACACGCCGGCCACCTTGGACAAGGTGTCTTAGTGAACAGCTGTGGACAACTGGAGGGCCCATTTTACAGATAAGGCCGCTAGATGGGAAGGAAAGGAATTAGGAAATGGAACACGAAGAAACAGTGATGGATACACACAGGTAAGTGGGACGACAACCAAGACCGTGATTAGTCTAGTCTGGGGCCGCCTTTCTAAGACAGCAGAAAGCGAAAGAGCCAACTGGCTTTCAACTACTCCTCCCAACAGTGTGGAGTGATGGAGACATACAGAGCATTTGTATTGTCTATCAGAGAAGTTGTTACAGTTTGTCTGCCACTGACTGCCAAGAGATATAGTAAAGAATCAGATAAACCTCCATTTGAAAATAGCTCTCTTGTTTGTAAATTTGGGGCACTTGGACAACTGATTTAATATCTCTGGGACCAATCTGTGGGATACATGTTGGTGAAAATATTCAACTGGCAGCATTTAAGGATAAAGAGGGAAAGAGATGCTCAACCCAGTAAGTTTGAAACTTTTACTTGTTCCTGCTGATCTGCAGTGTTAGCACGACTTTCCCTAAAACACAGAGGTTTTGTGAATGGTTCAAATTAACACAAGATCTCATATTTATAATGTATTTTTCTCCTCATTGCTAAAATTGGAGGCCACCTGATAAGTTGGAGCTGCTATTGGTATGGGAAGATGTCAGCATGAAAACTCACACATTCCTTACGCTAGCTGTCAGACTCTTCTACAGTTTCAAACAATTTTTTCTTAGCCTTTTATGTTTAAACAGTATATGACTAAATTTCATGCCTGGGTCCACTAGTTACCTAATAAGTTAGGTTTTTCCTTCTGTTTTGGTTCTCTGGCGCCAATCTAGCCCACATTTATATTATCTAATATGCTGCTTCTGACTTGTGTGGTCTATATGAACCAGGCTGCTTTCAAACTCGTTTCAGTTTCTAAGAAAACATTAGAAAAATAAATCTACAGCTGTTAAGGACTGTCATTAAAATAGATCAAGCCATAAAACAGGAGCAGAAATGCCTGGTTCTGCTAGTTCCCCAGCCTCTCACACACACCATAAGGCAGAGCAGGCTCTCACCATCTTTCTGAGATCTAGTGCCTACAAGGACCAGTCCTTAGTGTAGCTGCATTCTGCTCAGCTGGATGCCTTGGAAGGAATCACAGTGCAGAAGGATAATTCTTAATAAGCAATAATCATTCAAACCAACCCAGCATACTGCTGGTAGGAATGTAAACCGATACCCACACTTTTGAAAACTTGCTAACCATATGCAGACTACAATCTAGCAATCTCAAATTTAGGTATATATTTGCAAGAATGCATCCATTTGTACATTAAAAGGCAGGCACAAAAATATTTATAGAATGTTTATAGTATCCCCAAACTGGACTACCCAAATGTTTGTCAATAAAAACATGGGTAAATAGTGGGACATTTACATGACAGAATATTAAGCAGCAATTTTAAAAATAACAAAGCACTGTTATATGCAATCCACGGATGGATCTTGTGGATGTGATGTTGACTAGAAGGACTGAGATGAAAACATGTAGAGGCTGGGTGCAGTGGCTCACATCTGTAATCCTAGAACTCTGGGGGGCCGAGGTGGGAGGACTGCTTGAGGCCAGGGGTTCAAGACCAGCCTGAGCAACAGCAAGACCTTGTCTCTATAAAAAATAGCAAAATTAGCTAGGAGAAGTGATGTGTACTTATAGTCCCACCTACTTGGGAGGCCGAGTCAGGGGAAGTGCTTGAACTCAGGAGGTTGAGTTTGCAGTGACCTGTGATGACACCACTGCATTGTAGCCTAGGGCAACAGATTAAGTCTCAAAAACAAAACAAAACAAAACAAAGCATATAAAAACTATATGTCTCTATTTATTTGAATTTCACAACAAGCAAAAACTAATCTATTAGCCCAGGATACACTGCCTTGGGGAGAGTACAGTGACAGTTTCTCACCTGGGTGCTGGTTACAAAAATGTTCAGTTGCTAAAATTTCATCAAGCTCTATACCATCAAGACATATGCACATTCCCATATGTGTATTACACTAAAAAAAAAACCTCCTGCAATAGTAAAGCATTATAAAAATGTATGCTCATCTCCAAAAAAATTCTTGGAAAAAGCAAAGAAAAATATCCAAGCAATAAGGAGCTATCTATCTGGTTTGTCTTGTCAGCACAATCACAGGTTCAAGCAAAGACTATCATAACAAATCTGATATGGTGTGCTTGAGAACTACTAGACCAATGTCGTTGGCATGTGTGGGTAGAAAGCACATCATCATCACTATCACCATCATCATCACCATTGCATCACCACCATCACCATTGCCATCATCACCCTCACCATCATCATCACCATCGCCATCACTACCATCATCATCACCATCACAATCACCATCATCAACATCATCATTATCATCACCATTGCCATCATTACCACCACCATCATCATCTGTTTTATAGACCACGGACTATACTAAGGTTCCTTTCATCAGTTATCTCATCCAACCTCCCCAGCAACCCTATGAAAGAACACTACAATTTTCATTTTCCAAGTATAGATATGGGGACTTGAACCAATTAAACTACTCATCTCAAGTTATAAGAAGAACTAGTATGGGAATGATCATTGCTGATCAGATGTCCCCTTAAGTCCAGATTATGGTCTATGCTTTAGAAATGCTGGTGGCTTATTCCTGTGATGTTCATTTTTCCTCTGTGGGTTTAAGTTCATTCTGCCTATGATTTTTAGTCAGTTTCTGAAATACTGTCTGTTGAGCAGCCATGGCAATATACAGCTCTCTTCTCTCCCACACACATGTCGTTCAGTTCCATTGAGCCTAAAATCTGGACTTCCAGCCTGGCTGGACTCCAGAGACTCATTGTGACTAAGATTTACCTATTTGAAATTGTCAATGTGAACACAGAAGTCACCCAATTTCTGCTCTCTCTTAGAATTTTCAAATGTTGAAATAAGGACAGATTTTTTTCAGACTTCCTACTTTTTTCTTTATGGGCCCACATAAAACTATTTGTAATTAGCACCAGAAAATTTTTAGAGGTGTTTTATAGTGCCAAGGAAGAATAGGGCCATAAGGTACTTACATGAAAGGTCTTTATAGATAGGTAGACGTAGGTTCAAATCACAACTAAGCCACTTACTAAGCTCATTTCTTTATGTAATAAACAAGAGAAATACCTCCACCAGAGAATTATTATAAAGGTAAATGAGATAACATATAAAAGAACTTAGTTCAACCACTGTGTTATGTTCGTTCATAAGTGGTAAGTGCAGATTAACAAACATGTACCCACACAAATCACATATCATTACCTAGCATGCTGCATAGTAACATCATGGACATATATACACAGGTACATACTCTTACAAAGTTAAATGTAATTCCTTAGTCTTTTAATAGCTACAGTGGCAAATCTTACTCTTGAGAGAGTTTGGTAATAGTGGTAATTTTCTGAAAAAGTTGAGAATTATAGAAAATACAAATTGTGAGAGGCAGTATAATAAATAATACGTAAAGAAGCAAAATCGGCTTTAGAGAAATCTGAGTGTCTACATGATAAGGATTCAAAAAATATGAGTCTTTCTAGTGTTATACATTTCTAGGCCAATTATTCAGATGACAACTTTCATCATATATGTAGCTTCACTTGCAGACTATCTTACTCATTTATAAAACACTTTGACACTTTGAGGTTAATAAACTCTTAACCATTAACAGCCTATAAGTCTAGATGTAATAATAGCCTTTTAATCTATTGTCTTCCCTTCTCTTCAAGGACTATGAGAGTTGCACAGTCTTCCTTTATATCTCATGTGACCTCTCAAAGAACTGAGAAGGAGACATTTAGATAGAAATTATCACAGGCACAGCTCTGCTAGGGAAGCTAATTCACAGCAGAATTCAAGAAGACTTCCTTTACTCAGTGGTATTTAATGATTTTACTTCCACATTATGGTTCTTGTGCTCCAATATAGAGAAAATAATTAGCCCTTGAATATGGCAATTAAAAAGCAGATATCCTGAGCTCTGACACTTCTAGTACGCTAGCATACTATTCAGAGTATTGTCACCCTGTTGACAAATTTCTGAAAGATTATAGAACACTGTTGAGAAGAAATCATTTATTGTCAAGTATGACCTAGGAGTTTAAATATTGTTAAATTCATGCTTCTAAAAATAATATACATGTAAAAGCTGACAGTTTTTAATGCTGCCATTTTTCTTTCAAATCTTGCACAAATACTTTATTTCAAAGGTTTGTTTTTTTGTTTTTTTTTTTTTGAGAGATAGAGTCTTACTTCATCGCCCTCAGTAGAGTGCTGTGGTATCACACAGCTCACAGCAACCTCCAACTCCTGGGATTAGGCAATTCTCTCGCCTCAGCCTCCCAAGTAGCTGGGACTACAGGTGCCTGCCACAACACCTGGCAAGTTTTTTGTTTTGCAGTTCGGCTGAGGTTGGGTGTGAACCTGCCATCTTAGGTATATGGCGCCCTACTCGCTGAGCCACAGGCACTGCCCCTATTTCAAAGGTTTTTAAAGGCTATTCTTCTGTGGTAAGATTAATTTACAATAAAGATACCAATAATCGTGTAAGTTTATGTTGTGAAGATAATACAAACAGTCTATAAAAATGTTATTAGACCAATGAAATACATCTGAAAAAGAACTAAATATGCTTCCCTATCAATAATGGTTCTTACTAATCATATTAAGAATAGATGTTAGGATGTTTGACACAGAAAAATGTAAGGATAGATACATCAAATAAGCATACTTCAATCTGTGTGAGAATTACTATGGGTGAGAATAATTCTCTGTTCTTTAAGCTACCCAATTTGTAATACTATATCATGGCAGTCCCAGAAAATTAATACAGAAGCCATATCTAAACATAAACTTACTGCACAATGAAGTCAACTATATATTAGAGACATTAAATTTGAGCCAAGCACTTTGGTGGGTCAGTCTACAAAACCACATTCACTTGAGGCCTATCATGATGAAAGAATAATTTTGTTTGAATTAAAATTTTACTAAGAGGGCCGCGCCTGTGGCTCAAAGGAGTAGGGTGCCGGCTCATATGCCAGAGGCAGCAGGTGCAAGCCCAGCCTTGGCCAAAAACTGAAAAAAAAAAAAAAAAAAAAAACTTTACTAAGACAGTTTACTGTCTGCTGCTGTCTGTGCAACCTACAGAGAGGTCCATGTGGTAAGAAACTGGGTCTCCTGCCAAGAGGCAGTAAGCCATCATAGAAGTAGACCTCTCTGCCCCTGTTCAGCTTTTAGATACCTGTAGTCTATGATGACATCCTCACAACTTATAACAGAACATGAGCCAGAGCCACCCAGCCAACTCACTGAATTCCTGAATTCCTGACCTACAGAAACTGTGAGATAATACTTAAAAACCAATTTAACGAAGGAGATGAAAGATCTGTGCAATGAAAATTATAAGATGTTGACAAAAATGTAGGAAATATAAATAAACAGGAAGATATCCCATGTTCATAGACTGGAAGATTATTAGTGTTGAAATGGCCACACTCCAATTTGTATTTAATGCAATCCTTACAAAAAGTTCAAAGATATTTTGCACAGAAATGCAAAAACAAAATCTTAAAATTTGTATGGAATGACAAGAGACCATAAAAAGCTAAAACAATTTTAAGAATGAAGGACAAAGCTTGAGGTATCATACTAAAATAATGGTACTTGCATAAAAACAGCCACATAGACCAACAGAAATAGAACAGAAAGCCCAGAGATCAACTCATGCATATAATGATCAACTGATCCTGGACAGAGGCCCCAAAAATATGCACTGGGGAAAGAAAAGTTTTCTTCAAACTTCCAAAATGAAATAAGTAGGATTACATCAAACCAAAACACTCCTGCACAACAAAGGAATTAGTCAACAAAATGAAAAGGCAACAACCTACAGACTGGAAGAAAATATTTGCAAACCATAAAACAGGTAAGGGATAAATATCCAAAATATATAAAGAATTCACACAATTGGTAAAGGGTCAATATCCAAAAAATACATACAGAACTCATGCAACTCAATACCTTAAAAAAAATTGCTCAGTTTAAAAATGGACAAAGGATCCTAATATTTTTTTAAAGTAAAAATAAAAATGGCCAACAGACATAGGAAAAGGTGCTAACCTTCTAATCATCAGAAATATGCACATCAAAACCACAACGAGCTATCAGCTCACATCTGTTTGTGTTGTCAAGAGTATGAAGAAAAAGACATTGTTAATGGAAATGTAAATGGAGACATCCATTATGGAAAACAGTATGGAAGTTACTCAAAAATTGGAGGTAGAACTACTATAAGATCTAACAATACTTTCTGGATATATATAGACAGAAAATGAAATCAGTGTCATGAAGAAATACCTGCAGTCCCCTTGTTTGTTGCAGCTTTAGTCTAATAGGCAAGATATGGAAACAACTTAAACTCATCAATAGACAAATGAAAAGAAAATATATATATGTGTTTGTGTGTGTGTATATATATATACACACATACATTGTGTATGTATATGTATATATAAACATACATATAATTTCCATATACACACACCCACACACACATACATACAATTATCCAGGCCTAACAAAGAAAGACATTCTGACATTTGCGACAACATGAGTGAAACCACAGGACATTATGCTAAGTGTCATGAACCAGGTAAAGAAAGGCAAATGCATAACCTCTGTTATACTATACGTGGGATCTAAAACTTTTGAAATTCATGGAAGCAGAGAGTGGAATGTTGGTTACCCGGGCCTGGGAAGGAGGAAAAATTGGGAGATACTGGTTAAAGGAAACAAACAGAAAAAAGTAATTGTGGGATAGCAAATGTTTGTTCCTTCAAACCACTGAATTTTAGGGTAATTTGTTGCCTGGAAATATCCATCTATCTGATATTCATTTTCCCTTTTCTACTAAGAAACCTGATTTTTTATTCTCTTGGCAATTTTATTGGCTAAAATATATTTCCAGTTTCCTGTGCAACAACTAGAATTGGCCCTTTTGCACATGTCAGTATGCAATAAATGATAAACAGAAATTGGTGGAAGATTTCTAGCACCATTTTGCTGTTCTGATAAATGTACCTGCTTTTATTTTACCTTGAATATGAATGGGATGGCTGAAGCTGCCACACCTATCTCATCACTAGGTGGGAAGGTCAAGGGAATCACACTGACCTTGGCCCTGATATCATTGAGTTGCTAAGTAATACCAGAAATCTACTTTGTACTTGTTATATGAAGAAAGAAATACCAGAAATCTACTTTGTACTTGTTATATGAAGAAAGAAAAAACACTGTTTAAGCCATTTTTAAGTCAAATTTTCTGTTACCAACAACTGGAATACTATTTTTACTGGAAAAGCTACTTCTCTATTTTATGTTATCTGGGGTGTTCAGGGATAGATTCTCTTTTTATTCTCAAAAACTAGCATTCACTCATTGTCACAGAAAATATTGTTAATTTGTTTTTTAAAATCTTTACAACCAGATCTTTTGCATATGCCATTATTAAAATGGGTAAAAAGAAATTATTAGAAGGAGAAAAATGAAATGGGGAAAAAAGGAAGGAAAAAGAAGAAAGCAAAGAAAAGAGGTCAAGATTAAAAGATGTATAGATTGAAAAGGAAATGACAAAGGGAAAAAAGTACATTTTTAAGCTTGTGTAAGAAATTGGTGTGAAAATTGTTAAAACAGTCTAATTATTACAGTGTAAAAACATTTGTTGTCTCTTTCTAGCATGTCAGGTACTTTTTAAAATATCAGGCACAATGCAGTTTTTGTAAGCATAAATTTTTTACTGTTTGAATTCTGACATTAAGCAGTGAAAGCCTAAATTTGAGATGCTTTTGATAACTGTCTTTCCTGAAAAGAAGATGTGAGGTGATAATGAACTGAATCTTTGAGAACACAAAGCATGTTTGCACATTCCAGTTATTTTGTGAGTTATGTATTAAAAAGAAGGAATTATTTACCCTATACAAATAAAATAGATTATTTATGTAGGTATTCCTAGATATATACATATTTAAAATAAGAAATATTAAATTAATTGATAGCACAGAAAGCATTTGTTTTAGGGTATGGTATATCGTGACATTCATATAAAATGTGTCATGGATATTAACAGAAAAAGGAGAAATTACAAAGTAAAAATTTTAAATCTCTTTGCAAGTCATTTGTGAAAATGAAATTCCTGGGGGGATTTTTGTTCTTCTGTTAAAAATATATTGCCTACCTTATACTTAATGGGTAATGGCCTGATACAGTGTTTAAAGTTTTCCTTCATTTTCAATTGATATTTTTATTAATCAAATCTGTATTAGTCAAGGTTCTCCAGAGAAACAGAGTCAGTAGAAATTGGCTCACATGATTATGAAGGCTGAAAAAAATCCCATTATCTGTCACCTACAAACTGTAGGCACAGAGAAGTTGGTGGTGCAGTCTAAGAACTGGAGGGCTGATGAGGTCAGCCTAACATAGCCCAGGTGGGAGAAGACTGGTGTTCAGGCTCAAGCAGTCAGATGGAAATTACAAATTCTCCCTTCCTGCACAGCTTTGTTCAGGCCCTTAATCAATAGGATGATATCTACCCATGCTGGGAAGGGCAATCTGACTTATTTAGTAGCTCATTCAAATGCTAATGTAACCCAGAAACACTTTCCCAGACATACCTCAATCAATGTTTAGCCAAATTTCTGGATACTCTGTTATCCAGTCAAGTTGACACATAAAATTAACCATCGTAACATCTTTGGTAAATATTAAAATGTAGTGTAGCTTGTGTGACACACATTTGTTTAGCACTGGAGCCAACCTACCTGATTTGAATCTCAGATCTACAAAGAGGTCTTATGATTTCCAGCAAAGGTTTATCTTCCCTGGACTTTAGTTTCTCCATCGGTAAAATAGAGAAAACACTAGAAAATTAGGTAAGCAAATATACAGAAGGTATTTAGAATTGGTCTGGAATGTGGTCACCACTCAATGCCTTTTAATGATGATTTTGTGAATAGAGAATTCATAATAAAATATTCTAGAAGAGACCATCATCTCTGTTGATTTGACAGGCAAGTAGAAAAACTAAGGTGAAAATGTAGGGATTAGTTAGTCAAAAAGTGTCAATCCACAAAGCTACTGGATTTTGAAATAAACAGCAGAGAACAACCAGAATTTTTATACTTATATTTTAAGGCATATTTCTTTCTTTCTTTCTTTTATAAAGCTAAAAAGAAAAACCCTAAAACCAAAATGAACAATCTACAGTCAATTTCTACCACCTATCTCTCTTGTAGTCCCTATTTGAAGATATAGACATCATTTTAAATAGTTTTTCCTACCTTTTATGATGTAATAAATATATGTTCACTATAAACTAATCCAAAATTCAAAATAGCAAACAGGCAAAAAGAAAAAATAAATACTACTTACATTCCCACTATCCACAAGCATTGATAATGTTTGGGAGGTATGTCCTTTCAGACAATATATAACATATAATATTAAATATATAAATGACATATATTTTAACACCAAAATAAGATCACATATTCATACTATTTGTAATCCGTTTCTTTTCTTTTTTTGAGACAGAGCCTCAAGCTGTCATCCTGGATAGAGTGCTGTGGCATCACAGCTCACAGCAACCTCCAATTGCTGGGCTCAAGCAAGTCTCCTGCCTCCACCTCCCAAGTAGCTGGGACTACAGGCGCCCACCACAACGCCCGGCCATTTTTTGGTTGCAGCCGTCAATGTTGTTTGGCGGGCCTGGGCTGGATTTGAACCCACCAGCTCAGGTGTACGTGGCTGGCGCCTTAGCTCATTGAGCCACAGGTGTCGGAGCCTGTAATCTGTTTCTTTTATCTAGAATTCTATGAAATGATTTTCATGTTAATAAATATAATTTTTACAGCATCATTTTAAATGGTTTTTATGACTTTTTCAAAATTTTCTCAAGTAAACTATATTGTGGACATTTATTTAGTTTCTAGGTTTTCTCTGTTATAAACAATGCTGACTGTTTCCTTAGCTAACAGTTTTGTATATGGTTGAGATCAACTGATAGATATAAATGAATTTAGGTTTTAATGAATGGCACTGCTGTACCTTTGCTGTTTCTTGGGTGCTTCTAATGGGTGTCTATGGGCTTCAAAACATGACTTCAAACCAGATGTGCATGTAAAGTTGCTCCAAAATTATAAGGAAAAAGACCAACTTACTTTACAGGTCAGAAGTCAAGTTGAATCTGAACCATGTGTGAGTATTTTGACTCTGAACGAATGACTTGACCAGGTGCAGTACAGAAAGAGAGGAACTAAAAGAGTTAAAATCGAAATGTACCCAGAATTTCTAGATCCAACTTTTCCTCTATTTTATTGATCTTGTTTGCAATCCAAATTATGAATTCAATTTCTGACATTTCAGCCATCTGTTTATGCATAGGATCCTCGCTTGTGTCCGTCAGATTATTCCTTGGGGGGTTGACCTAATCTGGTTGTTCATATTTCCAGAGCTTTTCCGTTGAGTCTGCTCCATGATTAATTTTACACCATTAGGCTAAATGAGTAGATAAGGACAATTTGGGCTGGGAGTTCTAAGAATAGTGCTTGACCAGTTCATTCCTTAAAAGCTTGGGCTGGCATCTGTACCTTTTCTCCTAGAGTTTTGCCACTGCTTGCAAAACTGGGGACCTTCTTGGTGTGGTGGGGTTAAGTGGCTCTGTCTTATTTTCAGCTGGTCTTTAGACCCTAGAGAATCTGTTACTCTGGATTGAAATCTGAGCTGTGAAGGAA
>CAUYON010029032.1:0-59453 GCA_963573935.1 Arctocebus calabarensis | reverse complement strand
CTGGAAAGCAATTTGGAAACAGCTCGATTCTAAGCCGAGAGTGATGGGGCTTAGGTCCTCTGGGAGCAGTGAGATTGTTCAGACATGCTGGGGAAGAAATTGGCATGCCCCCTAGATGAACTAGCTCTAGGACACAAGACTGAGAAGGCACCTAAATGGATTCACATCCCCCTTTGGCCAGGAATGCCCAGTCTGTCCCTCCAGGGCTGGCAGTGGTGGCTGGTTTTCCAAAGGGCTGTCCAGGCTGTGCTCTACTGCTGTCGGCCCCTTGGCACCTGCCTGTTTTTAAATAGCTGCAACAGATTTTTTTATTCTTCCTCAACAGGGAGTTCACTGGGACCTTAAGCTTGTGCTTGGCTGTGGAGAGCCTGTGGAAGATGAGGCTGTAGAAGTTGAGCCCTGCCCCTTTCCCTCCCTCTTCCTTGCACTCCCACCCCTGCCAACCAGCCAACCTCATGGCCCGAAGGATTCTATCTGGCCATGGCCTTTCAATGCCCACCCTGAGCTTACCACGTGTCTGATGGTGCTGAAGAGAAAAGTAAACATCCCTCTCTCATCCCTGCCTCTTCCAGGGTTGTGATGAGAATATGATATAACTACCGAGCCCAGGACTCTTCAGCTTACATTTGGTGTCAGACTCACCAGGAATCCCTGTATAGCTTCAGCAGAAAAGAACTCCACTCCCTGGTGACGGGAGGGAGCTGCTTATTTGTCCAAATGCCCAACTTACCAACTCTTTTGTGGCAGAGCTGGTCCCCCCACCTATAACCCTTGCCTGGTACACCCATCTCCCTGGGCATTCTGGCTCAATTGGGAATACTTTAAGAACTATAGGAATCAAATAAGAAACAATTACCAGCCTCTGACTTTTAATTTTCTTTTTTCTTTACTTGTGGCCCTCAGTAGAGTGCTATGACATCACAGCTTACAGCAGTCTCCAACTCTTGGGCTCAAGCAATTCTCTTGCCTCAGCCTTCCAAATAGCTGGGGCTACAGGCACCCACCACAATGCCTGGCTTTTTTTTTGTAGAGACAGGGTGTCACTCTGGCTCAGGCTGTTCTTGAACTCCTGAACTCAAGGCAGTCCACCCACCTCAGCCTCCCAGAGTGCTAGGATTACAGGTGTGAGCCACCCAGCCTGTGACTTTTAACAAATCAGTTCCTTTTTCTGAGTCTCCCGTGCAAAATGGGGACAATTATACACACCTCAAGGGACTACTGGGAGGATAAACTGGGAAATACAAGTAAATGCTTAGATAAGTAAATGTTAATTATTGATTGCTTATTGTGGGAGGCACAGCCAACCCACACTCCTTGAGGAATGTCCTCAGGCTCTTTACATAAAGCTGGAATGACAGCCCCCCTTTCTTTCTTTAGCTTCCTCCTACCCTAAGCTCACCTCTTTAACAGCACCAATCATCCTGTATTGTAATTGTTTGCATTGAATAGCAGTCTTCTACTGTCAACTGGCCTTTTTGTGGGGGTAGGGGATGTTCATCCATTCATTCGAGTGGAGTAAATATTCCTTTCTTGGCTCACAGCAGGGAGCTTAATACCTATTTGATAAATGAAGGGGACTGAGGCAATGGGGAGTTGAGGGGGAGAAATGCCAGACATGGCCACCAGGGGGCAATCAAGTTCTTCCCAAGGAGGTCAACAGAGTCAATGCAGAGGCCCTTCTCGGAGATTGCTCTCTGGTGGGTGAAGGCCAGGGCCTAGGGCCTGGGTGGAGAATTCTCTTTGTGTCTGGCACTAGCTCTGTTCTGTGCAGATAGGACTATCTACCATGGTGTCCTGAGTCTCCATGTCTCTCTGGAGCCTGAGTGACCAAGATAACTCTGGAGAAGAGACCCAGGTTGTACCTGGAGGTAGCATTGTTAAGCTCACTGACAGGGTCTGAGGACCAGTGTCCGTGTTATGTGCAATGTTCATGTGAGTCCATGAATGGTCACCTTCATTAGAATTCTTGGACCTCTCCATGGAGATATGGCCATTCACCTACCCTCATAAACAGCAGGGTAGAAAAATGCCAGATAGTGCAGAGGCCTAGAATGCAAGACTGTCCACCCACTGACCTGCTATGTGACCTGGGCAAGTAGCTTCCCCTCTTTGGGCTTTGGTTTCCTCATCTGTGAAATAAGAAAATTGGGTTACATGGTATAGCTCCAGCATTATTCTTTGTGACTCAGGTCTGAGTCAGTTCAAATTCGAGGGCTCTGGGTAATCTTGGGAATTCTCAGACTGAATAGGGACCTGCATCCCTAGGAGGACTAGATGCCACCTCTGGCTTCCCGCCTGGGCAAACTCAGTCTCACTTGGGTAGTTACCGGCCAGATCCCTCCGGGTCTCAGAGAGAAAGGAAGGCTCTCAAGTAGCTATGGGTACTGTCACTTGCCATGTGCATAAGACATCTCTCTTGCTCTGTGCTTCCCCCAATCCCTTCCCCTCCTTCTCAAGCCATCAAAGATGTCTTCTGGCCATTTATGTTGCTATCAGATGGGAAGGTAAGAACCTGGGACAAGAGGTCTGGCTCCTTGGTCTCCTGGGGCCTCTGGGGACCCTCACCCCAACCCTACAGGCCAGACAAATGAAAATCTACCCAAGTGCAAGCTGCTGTTGAAATAAGGGAGAGATGTTTCTTTATAATTCCCCCCCTTGAAATAAACCCAGACTTAAGAACAACAGAAATACGCAAAATGTGTTTTTAGTGGAACCCAGATGGAGACCCGGAAGCCCAGCGGCTGTCTCCATAGAGGGTTCTTGTCTTTGGAATGCTATCCTCTTTTCCCCACCACCCCCCAACCTTTGGGGTTGGGCTGGCCTGGCCTGGCCTGGGGTGGGCTCCCTCACATCCTCTCCTCACTGCTTCCAGGTAGGTCATGTCCTCCCCCACCTTTCTCCCTGGACTCAAGGCTGAGTCTGGCATCTAATAAGATCTGTGGTTTCAGAGATTGGGGGGAGGGGGTGGGGATGAGGACCAACTCAACGCAAACACCTGGATCTGCCGAAATACAACAAAGAGAGAGCGAATTAAGACATCTGAAAAAAATACTCTAAGGAATTCCACTCACCCACATAGCCCACTGCTTCTCATTAAACAGTTACAGTTCTCCATATTAACATATGCAAATCCAGCCCTGTTCATGAGGACCTAGATACAAAGACAAGTCCCTCTAGCCCCTTGCTCCTTACCCCAAATTTGGCCAACGGAGTCTCCCTGTGGGACATAGATCTCTCACAGGTTCCATTTTGATTCTACTAAAACAGTGGTTTTCAACCTTCCTAATGCCGTGGCCCTTTAATACAGTTCCTGTGGGTCACGATCCACAGGTTGAGAACCGCTGTACTAAAACAACAAAGGTCTTGAGAATCATAGCCCAGGATGTTTCTTCCCTGAGGAGAAACAGATGAGAGGAGCTTCAGGGAGAAATAGGGGGAAAGATCCTGCAGGGACTGCGTCTTCTAAGTGGTTGTGGCCATTTTTCAGCAAACGCTCCTGGATGCTCACCATGGCCTGGGCTCTGGAGGTACAGAGGTGGCCAGGACATAGGGACTAGCCTCAGATTGCACCTGGCCTAGTGGACAAGGAGGGAAGGAGAAGAAGTCAGAAGTGATGGAAGATGCTGAGTTTGGGCATGGATGAGTTGCCTCTGGGACCTCCAGGTAAAGACAGAAACAGAGAGAGTCTGACGCCCAAGAGTGAAGTTTGAGCAAGAAATGTAGTTTTGGGAGCTATCAGTGTAGATGGAGGGGACAAATTACCCAGAGAACACAGCAGAGGGTCGAGAGTCACAATATGGGGCTCCCATGAAAGGAATAGAGGAATAAACAGAGAGGCCATAAAGGAGGCAGATGAAACAAGGTCAGAAAAGTGCAGGGAGTGAGGGAGGATGGGCTCAAGGAAGAAGGAGGAATGGACGGAGCTCAGCACCACCAGGAAGGCCGAAAGGGTGTCTCCCAGAAGTTTCAGCAGGAGAAACCTCTGCCCTCTGCCTGAGTGGGTTTCAGTGGTGTGAGTTGAGGGGAAGAGGCCAGAGGAAAGGAAGTGAGGTGAGGGGAAAAGGCCAGAGGAAAGGAAGTGAGGTGAGGGGAAAAGGCCAGAGGAAAGGAAGTGAGGTGAGGGGGAAAGGCCAGAGGAAAGGAAGTGAGGTGAGGGGAAAAGGCCAGAGGAAAGGAAGTGAGGTGAGGGGGTAGAGCTCCTCTGAGAAGCCAGGCAGAGGGCAGAGCTAGACAGGCGTGTGGGTGCCATGCAGGAGACAGGAGCATGTGTGTGCCCACCTCACAAGGGCACAGCACAGAGCCTCTGGCACAGCAAGCCTCAAGCAGAGAGGAATTTCTTTCCTTCCCCTCTGTCCCTTCCAGCAGGGTCGAAGCCCATCTTGGGCAAGGAAATGGCTAGAGAATGGTGCTCCTCTTCCAGCCATGCAATATTTATTGAAGAGCTTCTATGTGGCAGACTCAATACCAAGTGCTAAGGACAGTAGAGAGCAAGAAACATGGCCCTGCCAGTCTGTGGGAGGGACTTCTCTGCCACCCCCTTTCCCCGTGGGTGACAACAGCTACTGCAGGTTGCTGGAGCATGGCATCCACTGGGGCAGGGCCCAGGGTGGGGAAGGGTGTGGCTCGTCTGCGTCCCCCACCCTTGGCCTGCCATCTCAGAGGGTGCATCCTACTAAGGAATTAGGGGGTGTAACCTAAGCGGCAACCTTTGATGGTGGGGATGGGGGTGTTGCATTGTCAGAGGCAACTCTTAAAAGAACAAAAGCTTTTGGTTCAGAGTGACTCTAGAATGAAAGCAGAATGTCAAGCAGTTTAAGAGTTGAGAATTTTTTTTTTCTTTGTAGAAGATGGGTGGAAGTGTCTTGTGGGCTTCCCAAATCATCCAGAGCCTGTTTTCCTACTTCACTTACTGTTTGGTTGCTCCTGCCTGCAACTCTTCCTCCTAGCTGCCCTCCTCTCCCTCGAGTCCTACTCTTTTCCCTGTTACCCTGTGTTCGGTGTTTACTTCTTGAGGGTGACCAGACTCAAGCAGCAGCAGGAAGAGGTGCCATGAGGACAGGGCAGTGCTGGGTTCCTGAGCTCCCTACCTAGTCCATTGGCATGGGCCCTTCAGACAGATTTGCTGCAGGAAAGAAAGCAAGAGATGACAAGCTAGGGTTCCATTTTTCCTCTCCCCTCAAGGCCTGCGCAGAGAGGGCCTCCCAGCTGCCATGACAGGGGACAGAGCCCCAAAGAGTAAAACGGCAGAGGCCCCTGCCAAGGCCCAGCGGTGGCAGAAAGGCTGTCCGAGCCGTCTGAGTCTCACCAACCTCTTTTAGCTGCAACACGGGGACTGAGTGAAGCCCTGGGGACCCTCTAGCAGGAGCCCTGTTCCATATGCATTGGGGAACGGGGCCAAGAGTCAAAGGAAGTGCCCAGACAGAGGGAGACAGAGTATTTAAATTCCACCAGCAAGTCCACGGGAAGGAGTTTACGGTTCCTAACTGTAAACCCTTTCTCCTGACAGGTCTTGGAATACATCACTCTGGTCTCTCCCCGAGCAGCTGACACATCGCAGTAACGCTTCTCCAGAAGTCAGGGTCTGCTGATTCCAGCAGGGACGGGAAGGCAAGCATGAGCAGCTGAAATGGGCCCTGTCTTTTCTGGCTCTGGGGTGGAGGGCAGGCAGCCGGGGCTCGGGGGAGGCCCTTGAAGGGGCTGTCAAATGCAGGCAGGGATCCCCCGCCCCAGCCTAGAAGGTGGTCTGTTAACTATCTGCCCCTGGGTGGAATTCTATTAACCTAGTGGAAGAAACTCTCCACTGAAAGCTCTGAGTGGCATGTCGCATATGTCTTTTATTAATAAAAACGAGAAAATGGAGTCATTATTACCGCATAATTGCCGTTCATTTGGTAGGCCAGACCTTTCAAAGCCCTGGTGCCTGGGGTGGGGCAGGGGAGATAATAAAAGGGACCTTGATATGAGCCCCTTGGGAACCACCTGTGTAGGAGGCACCTCAAACCCCGCAGTGCCCACGGGAATTGGAGCGTGTGGGCGGGCAGCGAAACCTCCCTCAGAGCCACCAGACTGCACCACAGCCCTAGTGCCAGCTCTAGGAATCAGGTGACCTTAAGCAAGGCCCTACCCTCCTGGAGTCTCCGTTTCTTTTCTTTTTTTTTTTTTTTTTTTTTGCCTTCTTCAGGAAATCAGAGCTCATATTCCTGCTTGGCTCACGAGATTGTTCTGAGAATCCAATGACATTAATCGTGGATTCTTCCCTTCACTCATTTGCTCAATAACAGTTTATCCCAGTATGGTCAAGCGCCAACGTGCTAGGTAATGACATGCAAAAAAGGAATAAAGTTTAAGTCTTGCCTTCAGGGAGTCTGAAGTCTGCAGTCAAGCGGGAAGCATGCAGAAAAATAGATGAGAATAATAACCCCATGTGGATTGGGGGGGCCCTAGAGGTCCTCTGGGCTTTGGAAAGCCAGGAGAAGGCTTATAACCCACTCTCCTGGTGTAGGTGACCAGAGAGGGTCTCAGGGTGGCGAGGCCTGAGCTGAGTTGAAAAAGGAGAACAGAAAAAGTGATCTATCACATCATTTTCCAAATGTGGACATGATCACGATGTGTGTGACCTTGGTGGTTAGCCCTGATGCTCTAGGCTGAACAAAATTACTGCCCTGTTCATTTTACTGCCCAGCAAGGCTGTCAAAGGAGAGTTTCAGAGGTTTTGTCCAGGCTGCTTTGTGGAGGACAGCAGACCAGCTTCTTGACTGTCCCCTTCAGACCAGAGCTTTGAGTAGGAGACCCCAGATGGGCTGCTAGAATGTGCTCTTTTAGGCTTGCTGGAGAAGAGGTCAACATGGAAGATTGACAAGTTTTAAGACGTTGGGAATTAAGATGGTGACCCATCCACGTGAACACAAGTGGCAGCCAGGCCAAGTGTTCACAAACTTTGAAAGGCTGAAACCTTTTAAGGCAAAAGGATCAAGGTCAAACAAGACACCTGTACTTTGGAAACATGCCCATCCCTATGCTGTTGACATTTTCCTTAACTCTTTCCCTTCTAGCCTCCTTTAATAGTAACTAAGTTTATATTTTAAGATGCCAATGCCAACCTCTCTGAGCTCTAGAGAACTTGGACTAGAACTTTAAAGGAGTGATCTTATGCCTCTTGGGAGCCAGCACAGTGGTGACAAAGATTAGAGGAATAAATCTCTTTTTCTACTCAGAGAAGGATGGTTTTCTGGAGGTCCAAGTTCAGGTCACATTGTCAGAGACCTCTTCCTACTGGCGTTGCTCCTTCCAATGTTCTTTTGGGTCAAAACTTTGGAGCATTTCTGTGTTTCTGTGTGTTTCTTGTCGTGGAGAAGACATTTCACTTATAATACCTGTAGGAAAATAAAACCAAGACTAAATAAACATAGACAACCTCCCTCCTCTAACATGAGGGACAAGTCCTTGGGAAATGATTTGGGACTCATGGTTGAGACCTTCATAACTTGTTCTGTGGATGACAGAGCCTATTATGGGTCTGTCTGCCAGCACCAACAGGAGTGGCCACGCCAGCCAGGGACATACAAGATGGAGTCTGTTTCCTGGCTGAGCTAGGGAGAAATGTTTATCCCTCACCTCTGGGCCTCTAATGAATTCTGATTCAAGCCACACAGGCCTAGGAATCGATAGTTTTAATCATTTCAAAAACTGGCCCCACTCTGGGTAAAATTACAATGCGCAAGAAGCTCAATGGAGCTTAAAGGCCACAACCTCATTATCATTTCATTAGACTCACATTTCAGCAAGATGGAAAGAAATGTTCTCACACACCGTCCCCTCCCAGGGTTCCACTCTCCTCCCCCAGCCTGTGGAATAACTGGAGGACAGCGATGGTTTACAGCAGCTGTCAGCCCCAAGAGCCACCGGCCCCTCCCATCATGCTCTCTGCCCAGGGAGGAAGCTCCGTGCAGTCGCTGGAGACCTCAGCGCAAATCAGCACAAATGCCTCCCAAATCAAGTTTGCGCGATCCTGGGAAGTTTAGGAAAAACAACCATGCTGTCAGTTTGGTTTCTCACAGCTGGAGGGGTCAAGTCATCAACACAGTATAAACCCAGGCCAGCAGAACTTTGTCCTGCCCAGGGCCCCAGACGCCCTCTGGGAAGCAAAGGGTTTGAAAATGTCTTAAACTTTTCCACTTTGTTTATTTTCCAATGTTTAATGATATTGTCCATGCAAGGAGCAGAGATCCAGCTCCTGCTAGCAATTAAAGAGTTTTTCTAATTTAGGGGAGAATGTGATTTTTTAAAAAACAGAGAGAACCTGCAAGGAAGTAGAGCAAATGATTCACGTTGAGGACACGCGTGCACAAAAGCCTTGGGTTGAGAAGACCCTGACTGCGTGGTGACCACGTGAAATGAAAACTGTGCAGGGCAGCTGACTCAGCTGGGGGGCAATTCAGAGAAGGCTGGCAAATGCCTGCTCTATCTCGCCACGCTAGCACCACCAGCAGACAGCTCCATGATTGTGGCTGTCCCCACACCTTACCATCCCATAAGTACAATGGGTTCTCATCAATGAAGTAGCCAGAGTCCACTGTGCTTGCTCCCATCCGCTATAGGCTCACTCTGTGAGTTGGGGGATCCCTGCGGAGTGCCCCACACCTATTAATAAACATAAACAGGATTGTCAGTGAGAGTGGACACTGTGTCTTACCCAAAGTCCCTCTCTCCCCTCATTCCACTCTTTGATCCTGTGCTGTCCACAGTCACTCTGGGGTGGCCTTGCTGCTGGACTGTCTGTGAAAATGCTGCTGTCTGTGTCCAGGGCATTGTCTCTTTTTGTTGTTGTTGTTGTTGAGACACAGTCCCACCCTATGCCCCTGAGCAGAGTGCAGTGGGCATGGTAGCTCACTGCAACCTCAGACTCGGGCTGTGGGCATCCCGCTGCCTCAGCCTCCGGAAGCCGCTGGGATTACAGGCGCTCGCCCGCGGCGCCCGGCTGGGTTTTTCCATTTTTTTTTTTTAGGAGTCGGGGTCTCGCTCTCGCTCAGACGAGTCTCGAACTCCTGAGCTCAAGCAATTCTCCCTCCTCAGCCTCCCACAGTGCTGGGATTACAGGCGTGAGCCACCGCGCCCGGCCAGGGCATGGTCTCTTAAAGGGCTTCCCAGCTGCAGCACCTGAGGCTTCAGAACAGGGTTGGTGGCCTAGTGTCCTTGGTGCGCTGGCGCCTCACTGCTTCCTGATGTGTCGTCCCCCCTGCCACACTCAGTCACCTGGACACCCTGCAGGACCGACTTCTCTGAGTCTCATAGGGTAGCGGGGTGGGGGCCGTGGTGAGTGTGTATTTCTCCCCACTTCCCTTTCCTTCCCCCGACTGCTAGTAGAGGCCTGTGGCCCACACGGCCCCAAATCCAGCAGACAGCATAAATCCCACGGCTGAAGTTAGGATCCCCACTCCGTGTCCTCAGACCGGTGGTTCTCAACCCTGGCTGCACATTAGAATCGACAAGGGAACTTTTAAAGCCGTATTGCTTAGGCCACACCTCAAACCACAAAATCAGACTCTCTGGGCATCAGTAATTTTTAAGACTCCCTAGGCAATTCCAACATGCAGCCAAGGTTGAGAACTACCACACCAGAGAAATGAAAGGGAGGGAGGGCGTGAGGGCAGCCTCGGCCAGTGTCGGGAGCCCTTACTCTGCGATGGAGGAAACCAAAGTAAGCCAGACAGGGTGCCACACCCCGGGACACACACCGAGAAAACGCAATCATTCGTCCGCCAACCCTGCGTGACTCTGCTGCTGCTGTCAGGATCTCTTTCAGCTGAGTCAATGTGTTGGGAGAGTCAAAGAAAGCTAGTGCAGGAGGACTTGCCACTGACAACTTTCCAGATGAGACCTGGTGGCATCTGAGATGGCTGAAGGGAGGTGGCCTTGTCAGTGGTGATGGCAGAGAAAGAGAGAACCCTACGACCGACAGGACATCAGGAGAGTGTTTGATCCAGCTCTGTGTAAATTTCCAAACTGTTCAGGACAGCTGGCTATCTGTTCCAAGAACAGATGTGACGAAGGACTGACCTGTGTTATCTAGGTGCACAAATAATTCATTCATTCGTTCACTCATTTGTTTATTCATCCATTCACTTACTCGCATCTGAGCATGTCAGAGATATGTGTAAGGGACCTCAGATATCATTTGTAGCATGGTGGTTCCCAAGCTCTGCTTTTAGCTGAGGAATGCTGGGTTTAAGTGAAACCGTATGGAGACATAAACAAACACAGGGGAACTGCTCCAGCCAAAGTAGGGTAGGAGGCCCCAGGTCCTGCCCACTTACCTCCCTCCCTCTGAGGGGCTTCACCAGATTCTCCAGTTGCAAGGAGAAATAGAGTTTAGAAACCTTGCTCTTATTTTAGAAATGAGGAAACTGAGGCACAGAACAGAATACCTGGTGCCTTACCCAGAATCATACAGATTTCACGTAACTAAATTTCCTGGTTAGGTATGGGAGTTTGCAGTGGGGGTGGGGCGGCGTCACAGCATGGATGATGCCTCCATCTTGGGTGCCCAGTTAAGTCAGGAGATCTGCCTCTCTTGTCTTTGTCTTCCTCAGGGAACAGCAGCCTTGACTCTGGCGCCCGCCAAGTCTAATGTTCAGCTGCACTGGTGTGCACACTGCCAGCATCCACCCTGGTGTCCTGGTTGCTAAACAATTTGAATGTAACACTTGGATCCTGCCATCAACGTTTCCAAAGTGTGACTAAGAACCAGACAGTACCAGAAAATATCAGTAACTGAAAGATTCCTACCTATCTTCCCATGGCTATCATTTGGTACCAGTGAAGGCTGTTCTTTTCATGGGATCCTTCTGGGCACAGTCTTCCATTGATACCTGACAATGTGTGTTGGGCACAGGGAGCCAGGCTGACTTCTGAGATGCCTCAAATGCCACACAGTGCCTCAGGGCAAAGCCTGTGGGCTTTGAAGTCGGGCAGACCGGGCTAGCCCTAGTCCTTCCACTTGCTGACAGAGGTGGGGTGGGGGCGAGGGACAGGTATCTCTCTGATCCGCAGTGTACAAGTGGTGAGTGTCATCTTTCCTCAGCAACTGTCCTCAGTAAAGGGAGCTGTCTGGCTCAGAGGATGCCCTCCTCCCACGGGGAACAAGGACCCCGCCCTATTGTCTCAATGGGGGTCCACCCAAGTGTCAGTGCGCCCAGCGGGAGCAGCTGAGGCTCCATGGCAGCCTCACTGCAGTTCAGCGTCTCCTTCCATTCAATCCTGCTTCCCTGACTTCCTATCAGGGCTGCCCCAGAAACCAGACCCACAACAGCACTCATCCACAAAATTCCTACCCCTCAGCTACTGTGAAGGTTAAGTGAGCACATTGTTCACATGCAATTTCCTCCCAACGCAGCACCTGGAAAACAGTAAGTGAGCCATGCACACTGTTCACTTCCTCCCTCTCTCTAGCCTTTCCTCCTCCAAGTACACTTACAGATCTTACCGTGTCTCTGAGATTGACATTCTGGCTCTCTGCTCACTGGCAGAGCAGAAGTGATTAACACACTCCAAACTCAATGAGTGTTCATTCCTTTCTGAGGTACAGGTGTTCCACGTAGCTATGCTCACCACCACCCTCCCACACGGTACTGCTGAATTCCGCCATCTTCATAGCTTTCCAAACATCCAAAGCATTAACTATCACCACAGCACATAGAGACACCTGTGTACCAGAGCTATGAGATACCCCAGGAGGGAGAGAGCTCATTTCTTGGTGGTGGAATCAAGGAGGGCTTCATGAAGGAGGTCACATTTGTCGTAGGCTTTGAAGGGTGAATGGAAACCCAGAAGGCAGAGTGGTGGAAGAGGCTTTCCCGACCAAGGGAACTGTGGAGCTGGGAAAATACAATGCATGTCTAGGCAAGTCCTTCAGTCTGGCTGAAGACAGGGTTTCAAGAGGAGGACGAGGGGGCGGAGCTCAGGGTGGAAAGGGGCCTGGAGTGCCAAGTAAAGGCTAGAAGTAAGAGGATTCTACTGACGGTTTCTGAGAGGCAGAAGGGAAGGTGGGTCATGGAGAGGCTTGAATGGGAACAATCGACTGAGATCAGAAAACCAGTGAGGGGCTGTGGTAACTAAGCTGGAGAGGACACACACCTGACCAGGGGATGGTGGACCAAGGGGACAGGAGTCCCAGGATAGGAACGAGCACTGACCTTTTTCAGCTCGCCACTGCTGCTAAAACCTTCAGGGGCAACGGTGCGAATACCCTCAGCTCCTGATCTGAGAATGGGTGACAAATGTGCTCATTTCCCAGCAAGGATTTAGGGAAGTGAAAGAGGAAACTAACCTCAAAATAAAGGGGCCTGACTCACCATCTCCCAGGAAAATTCTCTGAAGCTTCTGTCAGCCACCTAGTCCATGCACACCTTAACTTTACAGGAATGTGGACACTAAGAGGGAGTCCCATACCTGAAACTCCTAGGGACTTCAAGAAGTAGGACAGATCTAGCCCTGCTTTCCTACTACCTTGCTGTAAGGCCTGGGGCAGATCACTATATCTCTCTGGACCTCAGTTTTCTCATCTATAAAATGGTAATAATAATCATCACCACCCATTTGTGGGACTTTTATGAGATCAAATAGCCTAATAAACTTGAAAATACTTAGAGCTCTTTGGAAGTGGTTGCTACAGAAATGCAAGGTGTAATTGTTGATGTTGTTATGTAATTGGGTATTACTATTGCCGACACCACTGTGAACTCATGTGTCCCTTCTGTCTAAAAAGGTCAAATGCCATTCACGGTGTTCTTCTGTCATGAATAATTCCTAAATGTCTCCTCTCGTTTAGATATGAGCCCTATACCAGAAGGTTCCATGGATACTGCCTACCTGAAACGGACCTTGAGTCAGATCCTTTGAAAACCAGAAAGAGGGCCTGGCTGAGAGCATCTGGGAGGCAGCAAAAAGGAGATGATTCAACACAACTCACTGGGAAAGGTGCTGGTGTCTTGGGCAGGGATAGGCAGGTGATTCAAGATGGGACTTTCTGGGCACAGAGGAACTGTGATCACTCATCCAATTCCTCCAGATCTTTGGCTGCCTCAACCCAGATCCCACTCCCTCCCCATACTGAGCTACCTTCTGGTCCCAGTGTCTAGAAATCTAACACTGCAATTAACATGACTCACCAACCATGTGACTTGCTAAAGTCACTAAGTTTATCTCGTTTTCCTCATCCATGGGCTGAGGACGTGAGAATGCTTGGTGACTCTAAGGTGTTGTACCAAGGTAAAGGACTGTTTGTGGGAATGTTTTAAGATGATTTCCTACCTGGAGGTGCTGGTATTGGGGCTGGAAGCTGCTCTGGAGTGGCTATGAGAGGAGGTGTAGGAAGCCTGACCCAAAGTTCCCAAGCTGGGTAGAAAGTGTCTCTTGAGCATGGGCTTGAGGTATCTCTGAGTCTTCTAATACAGAGCTTCTCCTTCCCTGGTAAAGCAAACCACAAGACCAGGACAGTGTGTGGGAGTCACTATCTCCCTTCAGTCCAAGGCTGGGCTAGTGCACTCCTCCCAAGTATCTGCAGACTTTCTGGACAGGGGCAGGGAGCTGGCCTCGGAAAGTGACACCAAACCACCCAAACTACCAAGGGAGTGTGTCTGGGGAAAGGCAGTCTCCCTCCTAATTAGGGAGAAGTCAGAGCCGAACTACCAAGAGGCTGCACGTTGCTTTCCCAGGGGCGCCTGCCCTGAATGGAAAAAAACAGGAGGCCACAGAAGAGGGGCCACCTCAGCAGGGACTGTGCCTGGTCTTCTCAGATAGCACGTGTGTGGCAGGAGCAAGTGCAAGGCCAAGGGTAGGGCCCTGCTTGCTGTCTCCAGCTTGGATCTCTTGCTCACAGCCAGATGGGAGAGAAAACAGGTTAGAGTTATTCAGAGGAGGAAGCTTAGGAACAACCCACATAGCCATAGACCCATGGGGGCCCCTCAGAGGACTGCACCTCCCTCATGAAGCCTAGGGCATGGTTGATGGATTGGTGAACCCTAAAGTCCTGATAGCAAAGACAAGCTCTCCACATGCGTAGAGAAGGTTAGTCTACCGGAGACTGCTCACTCTGCCCCTGTTCCCCTGCTTGTGAGTATGCTCCAGCCTTAACTGATTTCCTGACTTACCAGCCTGGGGTTTGAGTCTTTTCTTTAACGTGACTCCTCTTACGCATCCGACCAGACTCAATGACACCCCTGAACCCAGGCCTGGCAGGCAGGCTCCCGTCCACCTCTGCAGGTGGGAGGCCCTCCGTAGCCACACTTTCCCTCTGAGGTGTAGTGACCGTGAGCATGGACCCTGGCATTAGACCATCTGGGTTCAAACCCCAGGTTTTGGTTTCCCACTAGTCAGCCATGTGTACTTGGGCAGGTTATTCACTTTTCCAGGCCTCCCCTTTCCCACCTGTATTTGTTGATAATAGCAGAATCCATCTCAGAGCCTTGTTTTAAGAATTAAATGTGTTGAGGGTGGTGCCTATGGCTCAAGGAGTAGGAAAGCAGCCCCATATACCGGAGGTGGTGGGTTCAAACCCGGGCCTGGCCGAAAACTGCAAAAAATAAATAAATAAAATAATTAAATGTCTTAACAACATGCATAGCACCGTGCTTACTACCCAATAAGCACTATTTCTGTGTTGGGTCCCTTTCCCAAGACTGCGCTTACAAGCTGTTCTTGAGAAGCCTCCTGTGCCTGCCCTGTGCTTCCTGTCCCCCCACCATTGCCCTGTCCCTTGTCATGTCAGTTTTCTCCTTGCTTCCTGGTCGCATTGAGCACACGTAAGCTCCTGGAACCAGAGAGCTGGCATTCATCCTTCTTGGGAACCCTCAGACCTCTCCACCTTCATGGGCTTAACATCCTTCTCTACAGAGTCATGTCCCTCTCATCTTTCAGGATTCACATCCTTCATGGCACCAGTTCTGGTTAACCTCTGCCAGCCAAGTGACCTTGGGCAAGTTCCTTAACCTCTCTCACTCCTGGTTACCTTATATGCAAAATGAAGCAAGCATCCCTTCCTCACAGGATGAGGGTGAGGATAAAGCAGAGCCATCCCAGAGGCCTGGGCAGTGCTGGCACATAGTAGATGCTTGCTAAATGTTCCTCTTTCCTTCTCTCAACCACGTTCTCATAGTCCCACCTCTTCCTCTCCTTTAGCCCCTAACAATCTTCTATAGCTACAATGAACTTGCTCTACATATATGCTTAGATATTTATCATGTGTTGGTCCTTCCTTCTTTCATTCATTTAACATTTATTGGGCATTTACCATTTTTCTGATGCTGTGTAGACCCTGTGGGTGGCTAAGACTAAAGCTTTGCACTAAAGAGCTCCCGGAAAATTGCAAGGATCAAATTTATGTGTGAATAAATTTAGGGTCTGTGATAATTGTCTACAAGGTATTTTAGCTCACAGCTTATGCTGTGACTAACACTGTATTCAGCAGTCAAGGGTCTTCAGTTCAACTCATGGAGGGTTGGCTGAGCCCATACTGTGGCCAAGGACTGCACGAAGCCCTGGGAATTCAGTATAAAGAAGACAGTCAGGAGTCCAAGGGGGGAAGAAAGACAAGAAGATGTAAGGAGCCAGGGGTGTCCAACCTTTTTTCCCCTTCCTGCCACACATTGGAAGAATAAGAGTTGTCTTGGGTCACACATTAAATACACAAACTCCAATGAATGCTAATCAGTTAAAAAAAAAAAAAAAAAGGTCTGTGCATACTTTTGTGATATCTGATGCTACAAGGTAAGCAAAAAGTTCCTCACAAAATCAGCTTGTGGCCTGAAGGCCAAAGGTTGGACGCCCTGGATTACATCATATGGACAGGGCTCCCGTGTCCAGGTATTATTGTCTAAGAAGGGGATGACAAAGTGTAAGGGGTCAGGAGGACTTCCTGGAGGAGATGGCATCTAATACTGGAAGGGCAAGGAGGAATTATCTAACCAAAGGAGGGACAGATGGTGCCTCCTGATGGAGGGACACGGCCTGCGCTAAGTCTGGGGGCAGCAGGGCCAGGTATAGGGCTCAGGTAACTATGAGTAGCTCTGTAAGGTGGGAGCCAGACACAGGAAGCTCAGAGGCTCCAGTGACATCTTCTTTTCTTCTCTCTCTGTTCCCAGCACACTCCCCATCAAACCCCTCAGCCTCAGTGCCAGAGGCCGCCCTTTCCCAGAGGCACTGGCTTCTCCCCTGCTAAAACCTGCCCTAGCTTGGAAGCCTTGTGGCCCAGGCTCTTCCTCAGGGATAGGGGAGCTTCAGAGGGAAAAGGGGAGGGAGACCTGTGTGGGTGTTTAAGGTGGACAAGAAAGAGGGAACATCTTAAGAGGAAACCTAATAAACATGTATATGTAAAAAGAAAAAGAAAGAGGGGACATCCCGCAGTGCCCACGCAAGGACATTGACCAACGTCCAGGGTTGGTCTGGTGTTATGATTCCTCCATCCTGGTGGTAATAGCCGTAGATGTCCAGAATGAACCTGCTTCCTTGGCCACGTCTCCCCACACCCCAGCTCTGCTTATCTGTGCTAAGTCCCCTCTGGCCCCTGCTCCTGCCAAATCAATTGCCACTAACTTGGTTAAGGTGAAGGTTCTCTCACCTTCCTGGAGTTTTACTGCACACCCAACACACCACGAGGCTCCAGCACACCCCATGTTTGAGGAAGGACATGCGTGCACAGTCGCCACATGCACTCACGCCCCCTCCCACATGCCAGCTCACAGTCCCCACGCTCACACACAGGCGCTCACACCACTTACCCACGCATCTGCTTAGAGACACACATTTGCATGCCAGAAGGGCCTAGCTTGCCTCTGCTCTTGTAAGCTCCCTTCAGGGAGAAGCAGGCCTTTGGGAGTCAAGCGCCACATCAGAGAACCCCCTATCTCTGGCTGAGAGAGTACCGAAGGGTTAACAGAGAACATTTCCAGGGAGTTTGCCTCTTAATCAACACAGTTAATTCTTTTCCTTTTACAAACATAAATTCTTGGCAGTCAGTAACCAAGAAAGAAAGGAGAAAGAAAAAAATCTTAACCCAACATTAGTCAAATCTTTGCCTCTTCCTATTTTTTTTTCAAGTTAAGACCCAGGGGAATTCAAAGCAATGAGAGAAATCCCAGCCCAGATGGAATGTTTTTGCTAATATACGTCTGCAAGTTATTTAAATGTATGTTGAAGTGAGTGTGTCTGTGTGTGTGTGTGTGAGAGAGAGAGAGAGAGAGAATATGAGTTTAGCAAACATGGCTGAGTGGTGTGGGTGCACGTGTGCTCACATGTGTGACTTCAGAACACAGCAGAGCAGAGGAAACACCAGAATCTCTGTCTGAGTCCCAGCTGTCCTCTCTTAGCCAAGACTGTCCTTGTCTTTCAACTTAAGGTCTCTGGAGACAACAGCCCTATCCCTGCACCTCATCTGCTAGATTGCCTCAGTGACACATTCTGCTAACCATAACCAACCGTCACATTTCTTGCCCTTGTTTCCTGCTTAGCCAGAAGACTTGAGGCTAGAATTTCCAGCCCTGGAGGAGAAGGATAGTTAGATGCCCAAGCTCCATCCCACAGAGTGGCTCCGAATAGCCCCCCAAACCCCCAAGAATGGCTCTGCCTAGATTTGAAGTCTGGGCATAGACTCTGTCCCTGGCCTCTTGAGAGCCAGCTCACAGCTCCATGTGGTCATCCCTCTTCCCCCACAGATCCACCCAGAAGGCAGGCTTGACTCTCACCCGTGGACTCCACCTCAGCAAGGCTCCCCACCCAACCCGAGAAGCCCCCTGGGCAGGTTCAGGGTGTGAGGGCCGTGCAGACAACCCCCTCAACTCCCACTTGCCCTCAGCCCCCTCTCATCTGCTCCCTCCTGAGCAGACTTTAATTCTGTTAATCTTTCCTCTGAAATCGCTTCTCTGGCCTCCTAATCAGCTGTGTGGATTCCAACTTCCTGATTTCCATGGGGAGATTAAACAGCTTTCTCCATCCAAGGCAGTTTGGATGGCTGGGCCCACCCTCTGGGCTGGCTAGACCCCTCTCTGGCAAGGGGGCTGCTCTCACTCTTTTGAGCCTGGGCCCACCCTGAGGCCTAGGCCTTCCACATGGAACTTCCCATGCCCCTACCCTGCCCCAGGCCCCCGGAGACCACAGCCCTCACATCACTTTCCCTTCACACAGAGGCCTCCCGGCATCCCCAGCCAGGCTTGGGCCTGGGGTGCACAACTTCCTCTATCGCCAGCTCTGGCAAAGGAGCCAGAGGCAGGGCTGGATCTGCAGAGAGTCCTCAGCCTGCTCAGTCCCCACCCAGCACTGCTTTTCCTCCAGCTTCTCTGCTTCTTCCTCCCACTTCCGTTTCTGAGAATGAGGCCATCCATGGTGTTCCCTTGTGAAGGGAGAAGACTCAGAGCTCTCATCTCTCTGAAAGTCTGTCATCTACTTGCTCATCTTCTGGTGCCACCTCAGGACCTGGTGCTCCGCTGAGCCCTGGCTTGAGATAGAACAAAATGGGGTCAGTGTGGGGACTGCGTGGGAGGGATGTTGGGAAGCAGGAATGAGTTTTGGATTCTGCAGCCTTTGAGCTTGCCTCCATACACAGAGAGGTGATGGCAGCCGCTGATATCTGACTTCCAACCTGGAAGGAATAATTGCTTGAAAAGGAATATCTGAGGCAGAACAAGGGAAAAAGGACATTCTGTGGACAGTGTCCTGGAATGCCACCTTGTCAAGGCCACCATTTTCCACTGAAAGGGGTGAGGTCCTGGGGCTTCTACATGTAGGCTCTGGCTTCCCCAGGACTAAAGATGCCCGAAGGACTCTGGGTCTGTCTTGGCCTGAGGGCTTCATAGATCTCCTGACACAGTGTACAAGATATTATGGATATGGCAGGATTACGGAGGAAGCCCTATGGCCTTAATCACGTTCTCAAGAGGGTCTCTGACCCCAAGAAGCTAAAAATCACTGCAGTAGAGGTTAACATGAGGTGACCTTTCAGGCTGGCCACAGTGACCCAAAGGACTGGCCAGGATGGAGCCTAGTGACCTCTGGCTGAAACAAGGGGACTGGGTCAGGCTTGGGCAGTGCTGTGAGTCTGAGGGGCTGACTCTTACTCTCACTTCTGCAAGCGTGTCTGTGTCTGTGTGTGTGGTTCTAGAGATGACCTTGGCGGTGAAGCCTGTGTCTTAAAGCAGATCTTTGCCAGATGAAATCCTGGTGCTCGTGTGCCACACCATCGTTGCCTATAGACTTCATCTACTGGGACACTGGCAAGTATTAGCTAGTAATGGCAAAAGTGACTCAAGTTGAGCCCTGGGTCCTCCTGGGATGTCAGTGAAGTGTGCACAGAGAGGTGAGAGGGATGCAGAGGTGCGTAATGAAAAGCCCCTTGGTCCACCCCTGCTCTAACTGCACCATGGTCTCCCGTGAAATGGCAAAAATGGGCTAGAGGGTTCCTGAGGGCCCCTTCAACGCCGCCATCCTCAGTTTTAAGAAATCCCTTTCCTGTCACCTCCCTGAGGCTCCTGTGAGGGGTGAGGGGAGTGGAGATTACCCCAAACCACAGATTTCCCAGCCCTCTGCTCTTTGCACTCCAGGAGCAGCCACCCACCTCCCAGAGCGTCCATCTCCCTACAAAAAGGCTGGGACTAAGCAGGGTTTTCCTTCTTCCCTTTATGGCGTGTGTGCTTGTTGGCTTTCACCCTCACATTGAGCAGGCCTGGGGGACCAGCCTGTCCTCTCTCCATTCCCATGTGACAGATAGGTGTGGAAGGAACACCCTGGCACCCAGAGGCTCACTGCCCTTTGGACTCTCAGAGACCAGACACACTGTGGTCCTACGTGACCCCTCAAGCTGGCTCTGTATGTGTGCCTGCCGTGGGGTTCATATACATGTGCGCTGTCTGCGGATCTGTGTGTGAATAAATATAGATAGACAGATATAAATCAAGGGTTTGGGAGGTGGGCGGTGGCACTGCCTGCCTGACGCAGCCAAGCCACTGCCAGTACTTCCAGGAGGGCAGCTCGGGTGTCTCCCTGCAAATCTGTCCTCAGTCACTTCCGCCCGTGGCTCCTTCTCCCCACTCCCCAGCGTGGAGCTGTCATCGTCACCAGCTCCTCTCACGCTCCCCCCAACCCAGCCAGGCTGTTGCCATATCCTCACTTCTTCCTCCGCAGCCACCCTGAAATCTGCTTCTTTCTTGGCCTCGGCTCCCTCCCTCAGCAGCCCCCTCCTCGGGTCTCCATCTCTCTCCTCCTGGCTTGTCCCCTTGCCTCTTGGTCTTGTTTCTCTTGGCTTTTCACTCCGACTCTGGGCTGTGTCCATCTTGCTGTGAGTGTCATGCACAGGCCTGTCTCTCTCTCTCTCTCTCTCTCTCCATTCAGCTCTCTGTCTCTCAGACAAGTAACGAAGTAACGCAGCCAACAGATCTCCTTGGGGAAGGAGCATCTCTAACCTCCTGCTTTTCTCTAATCTCACTGTCCAGTTTGCCGGGCTCTGGGCAGACAGGGGTGGGAGGCAGCACAGGGAGGGGGATGCACCCCCTACTCCCCGGGAGGCCTGGGGAAAGAGCAGCTGGGCCAGGAACCAGGGACACGGCTCTGCCCGTGACTAAAAGGACTAAAAGGAGAGGCAGGCCTGTGCATTTGCATGTCAGGTCTCTTTTACATAAATCTGCATGTCAAGCTGGAGGCCCTAGAGCCAGGTAATGCAAAATGATGCAAAATAAATTAATCAGTGTGCCCCACTGCAGGTGTAAGCCAGCCCTATCTTCCAACTGGCAGAGCAAAGGCAGATGAGCTAGAGCCTTCATGGGGGTGGGGTGGAGCAGGCTGGGCAAGCCCAAGGGGCAGCCTACTAGTCCATGCTCCAGAGAGGCCCTGGGTGGGGGCGGCTGATGGCTGAAGATTCAGGGCTCAACTCATCAGTGGGGAAAGTGGGGTGCAGGGAGTTGGTGAAGGGAATTTTCAAGGTTATCCAGCTGTCTGTGGCAGTGCCAGATCTGAAGTCTGCCCTTTGAATCTCAGAAAAGTAACCCCTCTGCTCCTTCTGTCCACAAGTGAGTGAATTTCACTGCTCCATTTGTCCAGTAACTTTGGGGGATCAGGGATGAGAATCTGCCCGTGGCACAGCCTCTACTCTAACCATCTCTGGGTGTCCTGCAGACACGGGGCCCTGCCTCCCCTTTAGGAAAAGGCAAGGTGCAAAGGAGGCAGTGGGTTTACAGCCCTGGAAAGTGAGACTTCTGGGCTTCCCTTGGATTAGGTAATGGTTGGTAAAGGCCCAAGGTTCTTCCAAATGACAGGAGGATAGGGGCAGGCCAGTAGTTCCAGAGCCTGCCTTGGACACAGCTCCATTCCTCCTCTGCCCGGCAAGAGTGAACCAGCCCTGGGAGCCCAAACACTCCCAAAGGCTGCTCCAAACACACCTGCAGTTGTATAAAGGGGACCCGCAGAATCACGCACTGTGCTGGGCGTGACTGCTCTCTTCCTCTATGGCAGGAAGCTGGCCAAGGGGCCAGCCCCTCCACTGGAGAGTGCAGACTGACCGAGTGTGCAGTAGTGGCCATCTCAGGAGGCATGGCAGCTCGTGCTTATAGGCAGGAGCTTGGGAATGAGCTGCTCCTCTGCCTGGGTCCTGGTGTCACAACTTACCAGCTGTGTGACTCAAGGCAAGACACATTGCTTCTCTGGGCCTAGTTTTCTCATTTGTTAAATATGGGAGGTAAGAGGTCTAAGTGAGGACAAAACCCACACACACCCCGCTGTGCATCCTCCCTCCATGGAGGATGCATCTGTGAATGGCAGCCATCATTGCTACCCCTGCAAATGTAGGTGTCACAACTAGGCCAGCCTGGGTCAGAGGGAGAGGGTAGGAAGCCTCTCTCTCCCACCTTCTCTTCCTCCTCCTCCCTCCCCACACCTATTCTCTACACCCACACCAGGGGGAACATTCTAGAGCACAAATATTATTGTACCACTTCCTTGTTTTAACTTCTTTCTAGCTCCCTGTTGTTCTTATGATCAAGCCCAAGCTCCTTGACATGGCCTTACAAGGCTTTTTGAGATCCGGCTTCTGCCTATCTTTTAAGACTCATCTTTTGTTCTCTGGCAACCCCAGCTTCAGTCGCACTGAGCTGTCCACAGTTACTTAGACTTGGCAGGTTCGGGCCCACCTCCTGCCCCTCCATTGGCTGCTTCATAACCGCAGCTACTCACCTCCTTTCCTCTTCATGTGGAAGTTGCTGCCTCCAGAACACTTCACTCCCCCTGCTAAGGTTTGAAGGGAGGGGCTTAAGGGGCTCTCTGTCCCAGGAGAGTCTGTCTGAGTCTGTCTGAGAGGTCGGAACAGGAAAGATCTCTAGATCATCTTGTCTGACCTCTTCTCTGACTGGAAGGGGTTTCCTCCAGGTGCCACCTGCCCTCTGTCCTCATTAGCACAAGAAGAAAGCCAATCAGTGACCCCTCCTAGGCACCAAGGGTCTCACATTCAAGCCTCTCCCAGGGAGAATAAATACATAGGAAAGACTTGGGGACCCAAAAAAATGAGTTGCAAGGGTCTAGCACTCTGGGAGGCCTAGGTGAGTGGATGGCCTGAACTCAGGAATTTAAGACCAGCTTGAGCAAGAGCAAGACTCCATCTCTACTAACAATAGAAAAAACTAGCCAGGCATCGTGGAGAGTCCCTGTAGTCCCAGCTACTGGGGAGGCTGAGACAAGATGATCACTTGAGCCCAAGAGTTTGAGATTGGCTCAGCGCCTATGGCTCAATGGGCTAAGGCGCCAGCCATGTACACCTGAGCTGGCAGGTTCGAATCCAGCCTCCGGGCCCGCCAAACAACAATGATGGCTGCAACCAAAAAATGGCCGGGCCTTGTGGTAGGCGCCTGTAGTCCCAGCTACTTGGGAGGCAGAGGCAAGAGACTCGCTTGAGCCCGGGAGTTGGAGGTTGCTGTGAGCTGTGATGCTACAGCACTCTACCCAGGGTGACAGCTTGAGGCTCTGTCTCAAAAAAAAAAGAGTTTGAGATTGCTGTGAGCTATGATGACACCACGGCACCAACCAAGGGCAACAGAATGAGACTCTGTCTCCAAAAAATTAAAAGATTTCAAGCTCCAGGAAGAGACCTCTGGGATGTATGTATTTCTGGGCAAGGGCTAACTATCTGATAGATCTTCACATCTGTGCCCATATGGGCCACTGTGAGCTTTTATCTGTTTTTATCTGGCCTGCCTCACCTGCCCAGAGAGCAGGACCCGTGATGAGGGGAGCACAGCAAGAGCCCTCTCTGCGGACCTGCTGCTGCTGCTGACTTCATGAACAGTGAGGTGATCTTCACTCAGGGCCACCAGTGGCCTGTGGAAAGCACAACGGTCCTGGAATCACAGGACCCAAGTTCAAGTCCTACTTCCTACTTAAGAGAATGAGCAAGGAGCAAGTCACTTAACCTCTCTGAACCCCAGTCTTCTCACTCCTAAAACCGAGATAGAAATAGCTTTCTCCTCACCAGGCTGGTGTGAAGGTCATGTGAGGTGATAGATGTGAAGGTGCCCCAGACAATTCGACATTCAATCGTGTTCTTTGTCATGAAAGGAGACAAGCCTGAGTTTCTGATCAGGCACCAGCACCCTCCTGCCCTTGCTCACATTCTGTGCCTAATCACTTATGAACTGGAGGTGTTGGGCTTATAAATATTTGTTCCTTATGGCCCGACTTTCATGAGTTTTATCAGCCTGACTGATAAGATAATCCTGCCCTGTTGGGTGAGCTCTGGCACCTGGTGTCCTGCATTGCAGGTGACCTCGGAGACCTAACTTTTTAATACCTAGCAAGTCAATACCAAGGCTCTCAACTTACAGGCTGGAGAGGAGGGGCATCTGAGGGGACCTCCGAAATTAATTCTCTTTGTTTCTGGATCTGATGTCTAGAGTTGACCCGAGACTCCGAGTTAACACCTTTCATGCCAGATGGTGACTGGGTCTCCACTGGCTCCACTGAGCTCAGAACCAAAAGGGTTTTGAAAAGACTTGAAGTGAACAACCTTCTCCTTTAATTAAGCTCAAAATCTCCATATCTATTTCAGCCTTTGAAAAGTGAAACCCAGGAAAGCAGGTTCCCCAGGCAGAGAGAAGAGGTGTGCGGAATTAATATTCCATCTCAATTTTTCCTGTGTAATTTAATAAGTTGACTAAGCTTATCGGGAACCCAGGCTGCATTTAGCTACTGGGCCAGCCAGGATCACGTACCCGCCTCACTTTCCCGATCAACAAAGCTCACATTAGAGCGGTTGACTAGTCAGGAAGGCCATGACGTGAGGTGAGCCAGGGTTAAGGTGGAAAGCTGGGACCTGTCTCACCTTGCTCGGTCACACACTACCATTTGGCAGTATGCCCCTATTCCTAAGATCTTCTAGCCACAGCCTCCCGGAGTCCCTTGTGCAGCCTTGAGGGGCATCTGCCCTCCTGGGCTCTGAGTTTGAAGCCCTGGATTGGCCCCACTGCCCTCCACCTCTCTCAGCTTCAGGCTTATTCTAGAACTATTCTGAGATTGCCCCTGCCCTGTACCTCCCAGAAGAAAAGCAACTGCATGGAACGGAGGCAAGTGCCAACCCCCAGCAGACTTCCCACCCCTTTCTGCCCCTCCTCTGCCTCCAGAGGCTAAGCTCAGGGCTGCTTCTTTCTAGAACAGCAGAGCTCTCAAGGAATGTGTTTCACAAAAGTGAAATTCTCATACAAAACTTGAGAAGCCTGGCAAGGGAATCCTTGGAACCACTATGGGAAATGCTGCTCTAGGTGTTAACCTCTTTTTGAACATCTACTGAGCTTCTGATTATCTCCAGAAAAAGCACTTGGTAAGGGAAGCGGGAGCAGATACCAAAAATGGATTTTTTTCCATAATGCTCGAATTCTAGAGCTAGAAGGGGTTTAGTTCAAGCCCCCCCACCCCCCATTTTTTAGCAGATGGATAGACTGAAGTTCAAGGAGGAAAGGTGGCCTATCTAATATTTCTAATTACTAAGACAGGGCCAGTGGAGCTTTAGTTCAAGACATGAAAAAAAAAAACAAAAACAAAGAGAAGAGGGAGAGAGAGAGAGAGAGAGAAGCAAAACTACTTTGTTACAGGAGGTGTCGGCCCTCATGCCTGGGCCACAGAGAAAGAGGCTGGTCCTCGTCCTCTGGGACATGCCCCTGCTCTAGGATCCCCTGGTGCTCTTGGTAGAGTGTCATCCCTTTAAGCACCCGAGCTCGCTCCTTCAGTGGGCTCCTGCAAGTGAAGAGGGGAGTATTAGGTTACGGTGACTAACAGCCAGGGCTCTGGAGGGCTGGTTCCAATCCTGCCTCCACGACAGTGCTTATGAGACCCAATCAAGTTATGAAACCTTCTTTGTGCCTCAGTTTCATCATTTCTCGAATGGGGATAATAGCAACTACCTCATAGCATCCATGAATGAGATAATGTGTGTAACATGCCTGACATATATCATACCAGACCATAAGCTCCATGAAGGCAGGGGCTTTCTTTTTTTTTTGAGACAGAGCCTTAAGCTGTCACCCTGGATAGAGTGCTACGGCATCACAGCTCACAGCAACCTCCAACTCCTGGGCTCAAGCAAGTCTCTTGCTTCCACCTCCCAAGTAGCTGGGATGACAGGCGCCTGCCACAAGGCCTGGCCGTTTTTTGGTTGCAGCCGTCATTGTTGTTTGGCGGGCCCAGGCTGGATTCGAACCTGCCAGCTCAGGTGTACGTGGCTGGCGCCTTAGCCACAGGCGCTGAGCCATGGGCAGGGGCTTCGTTTTGTTTCCTGCTATACCCTTGGGGTCTAGAATATGTTTTGCCCAGAGTAGCTGTCAATAAACACATGAATGAATACATAAATAAAGAATGGCTGGATGCAGCCTGTGGTTCTTATTATCATTATTTCCCTTAATGGTTATTATTATAATTATTATTGCCCAGAGTGCTTTCTTTTTCTACTGCATCCACCTTTTCTTTTCTTATCCTGGACTCCTTTCTGTCATGGCCAACTTTGCTCATAGTGTCTTTGCTCCTCGCGTGTGACACACACCTGCACGTTCCTGTCTGCTGTTTGTCTCTCCACCTGTCTCTGCTCACCTGCAGGGGGAGAGGGAGAACCGTGAGGCTGAGTCCAAACCCTTGCTTCCCTGCCCAGCCCCCATGCACACCAGTTCACATTGCTGCTCCCCTTTATGTAATTTGAAATTCTGACCACCCTCCTCCAACAGCCTTTGTGCTGCCTAATAAGTCAGGGGTGGTAAAAAAAAAAAAAAAATCCCATCATTTTCTTTTTCCTTTCCAAGGAAGGCTGTCCACTTATTTTTGTTTTGTCTGATTCAAAACTGACTGATGCAATTCCTTTCTGCTCTGACAAATGGGGACCCTCAGCAAAGAAGGAAACAGAGCCAAAATGAAAAGGGAAGGGGTCAGGGGCTTTCTGGAGATTTATGAAGTTCCCACTGGAGCACAGGCAGCTGGACAGTTCTCTTCTACACTCAGGCCTTGAGTTTCAGGAAAACACAAAGACTCAAAGACGCGCCTCCATTTGAGTCATTTGGGTGGAGCTGGTGTTGTTATGTGCACTATCTCCCCTTTTCCCTCTTTCCCAAACTGAGAGCAGTGAGCAGTAAGCAGCGGGAATGCCTGGCTTCTTCTACCTTTGGGATTCAGGACACTGGGGCAAAAGACAATCCTTTGGTTCTCAAATCCTATTCTCACTCCCTTCTCCCCATCCTTGGGTTTAGATTTTTAGTTCACTTTGAATTAGTGATAATCTAGAGGGGGAAATGTGTAGGACATTGATAGACTAAATTGCAAAACATCATACATAACTCAATCTTGCAAATTAACACAGGCCCACAAGCATAGGCCTGGAAGAATCAGACCACAGCCATTAAGAATTTGCTCAAAGGTAGAACATAATAGTAATATAAAGTAAGGCCTATGCTGTGGCGTTTCACACTCTGAATTGTAGTCTGCCAGAAACTGGACTGATGTGACCTAAAGATAAGCTATGACATGAAATAGTCAATCAGACAAACTTAAGGGGGTTGCTGTGTGTTGTCTTAATGTGCACGACTAAAAAACAGATTCTATTTCCTTTCATCTACTTTTTAACGATTTAACTGAATGAAGGTCTCAGTTTACTAAATTAACGAAGATGTGCCTTTGTGCAGTGAGTGGTTCCCATCCCTTGGAGGTTGGCTGTGTTTGTCTGAGCTCAGGTCTTGTTGGGTACAGTACCTGATGCCCAGTTAAGTGTCCAGGCCCACTCCCTTGGCCAAGCAAGGAGGCCAGGTGAGGTGACACACCTATTGCAACTCCAATGGGCTGAGGCAGGTGGCAAGAGTGGCTCTTACCACAGTCACAGACCCTTTGAGTGCAAGGGATGAACCTACTGAGTTGAGAGTGGGCAACGAGCATCAAGTTCAGTAAACTGATGAAGCAGGGCTAGTGCAGCGTTGGAGTAAGGAAGAATCTAGGGTGGCATCAAGGCTAGAGTGTGGAGCTGGCGAGTCACAGAACTGGGGACATTCTTCCCTGGCCATGCTCTGCCTGTAGCCACAGGAGCCACAGAGGCGCTGCCTTCTCAGCAGCCTGGGGTCCACTGCCCTTTCTGCCACAGATGCTCATACTTGGTCCAGGCGCTCTGCAGTTCTTCCTTCCTGGCGTGTCCCGCCTGGACTTGGCACATGGTTCTACTTCTTTTTGACAGTGGTGGAAATCCCATGGTCTCAGCTACCAACAATTGCTCCTCCCCCAGGTGACAAAATCTCCCTCAGTCCCTGCAGCTGCACCCAACTCAGATTCCCGGCTTAGGGGATGGGGAGTGGCGTGGAAAAGGGGTAGGAACTAGAAAACAAAAAGACTGGGTGAAGACGGACAAGGAGGAAAACACTGTGGGTGAGTATCAGAGAGTTAAAAATATCTTCCCCCTGGTGCACAGTGGGAGCAGGTGGAGTTCTTCACAGGGCCAATGATAGCCAAATTGTGACATTAAAGTGATGCTTAATATTCTTTGAGAAACTGAGAACCCCCACTGTGAACCCCAATAATGTGGCTCAGCCTGATTCTTTCGGCTTTCAGGTGTGACCTTTAAGGAATGACAGAAGGGAATGACTGTTCAAGCTGAGATAAATATATTCAAACTCCACACAGCGGTCTAGAGCACTTTGCTTGTTTGTTCTACTTTTGCTCTAGGAATGTCTTATTTTTTACTTCTGAGGTCTTAAGGCTTATAGCAATCACCTGACTTTTTCTTACCTGAAAGTCCTGTTTGCCTCCACCCAATGGGCCTCGCTTCGATTTTATGACATCCTCCATTTCACACCTTCAGTACTTGTCACCAGCGGGTAGATAGGAAACAATCAGGTCTATTAACTGAGCGCTATCCTGTTTGCCTTTCTGCCTCGTCATGGCTCACAGGCTCTGACGCAGATGTGACGCTGTACCGCCTTTACCTGGTTACTCAGCCACTCACACCCCGAGACGTGCGTCGCACTTGTCACTCAGATCGATCCGATCCAAACAGGAAACTTCCCATCGGAGCATCCCCACCCCTCAAACCCCAACTCGGAAGATTTTCCTATACGGTTTTAAAAACAATTAATGACAATTGGAATGAGAATACAGATGGCATATTTATCAAATTTCAGAGGGCACAAAATCAAGTAAGAAATCACTAAATAGACAACCTTGCTCAGGCTGGTCTCTGAACTCCTGAGCTCAAGCAATCCACCCGCCTTGGCCTCCCAGCCGGCCTCCCATGCTGGGATTACAAGCATGAGCCACTGCACCTAGCCTTTCCATATTGTTTTAAAATGAACACTGACAAATTATTATTATTATTATTTTTTTTTTTTTTGTAGAGACAGAGTCTCACTTTATCGCCCTGGGTATAGTGCCGTGGCGTCACACTGCTCACAGCAACCTCCAGCTCTTGGGCTTAAGCGATTCTCTTGCCTCAGCCTCCCTAGTAGCTGGGACTATAGGCGCCTGCCACAGCGCCCGGCTGTTTTTTTTTGTTTTGCAGTTCGGCCGAGGCCGGGCTTGAACCCGCCACCTTCGGTATATGGGGCCGGCGCCCTACTCGCTGAGCCACAGGAGCCGCCCAACACTGACAAATTATAATGCACCAGGAAGGTGGGGCCAGGAAGATGGAGATTCTGGAAATTAAAACAAATGGAAGACATGACTGTGAAAGAACTAAAGAAGTTTAACTGCGAGGAGAAAAAAAGATTTAAGGGAGACATGAAAGCTGCTTTTAAATACTTTAAGGGCTATTCTATACAAAGAGAATAAAGCTTTTTCTCCCCCAACTCTCGAGGACATAGTAAGTTCATGAGAGTAAGTGAAAGGGAGCTAAATTTCAGTCCATCTTGAGAAAGAAAAGAACTGTCCAAAGCTGGGATGGTCTGCTGGATTAAGTAACAAGTTCTCTGGCATTGGAGGTATTCAGGCAAAAGCTGGAGGATCAGATAATAGAGATGCTATAGAGAGAATCTTGTATTCATCAGAGGAGTAGATCAGATGACCTTTAAGGACTTTCTCAACTTGGACATACTCTGATTCAGGGACTTCTATTACGATTGATTATACTATGGCCTACACAAGAATATTAATTCCCTTTGGTAAAACAATAAGACTGCTGGTTTTGGGGCGGTGCCTGTGGCTCAACGAGTAGGGCGCCGGCCCCATATACCGAAGGTGGCGGGTTCAAACCCAACCTCGGCCGAATTGCCAAAAAGCCCCAGAAAAATAGCCGGGCGTTGTGGCGGGCACCTATAGTCCTAGCTACTCGGGAGGCTGAGGCAAGAGAATCACCTAAGCCCAGGAGTAGAAGGTTGCTGTGAGCTGTGATGCCACAGCACTCTACTAAGGGTGATTAAAGTGAGACTCTGTCTCTACAAAAAAAAAAAAGACTGCTGGTTTTTAGCAATATTTCCCAGTTTTTTTCAGACTCAGTTTTAAATTTTCAGATAAAAAGCACAGACTCTAGAGACAATTGCCTGAGTTTCAACCCTGGCTCTGTTGTTTATTAGCTGTGTGACCTTCAGCAAGTCACATAACCTCTCTGGGCCTCATTTCTTTCATTTTTAAGATAGGGATGATTATAATGCTGCCCCATAGAGATGTTATGTGGATTAAATAAATTACTATTTGAAGCACTAGGAACACTGCTGGCACATAGTAAGTATTATAAATGCATTTGTTACATAAAAAAAAAATAATGTAAAATGGCTGAAAACAAAGACCAGGAAAGAGTTCAATGTTTACAAAATGGTTCAAGGAAGTTCTCCTTCTTTACCAACTTTCATCACCAGCAGCTCTAGATGTGAAATAGCCAAGAGCCCAAGGTAGCAAAGAAAGAAAGAATGAAAAGAAAAAGAAAAAAATCACATACCTCCCTAAGCTCTCAGGAGGAAGAAAAAGCTTCCTGCTATCGACGTACAGTAACCTCTGAAAAGGCCTGTGTGTTTAATGACACCAGATTATCCCTGCCTCCTCCAACCCTCCTCTCCCTTCTTGGAGTTGCTAGGAGGCCAGGGGTAGCACGCATTGTAATAAAGCAGCAGTGGGGGAGGGTGGGGGGCCAGAGAATGTGAGATATACAGGGCCTGTTCCAGGGAGCTTAATATCCTCTTATTGGAATAACTATTGTCCCAGCTTCTCAACAAATACCAACCATCATTAATAAAAGGACTAATAAAAGCATTTATTGCACACAGGTACTGGTCTTGCTTTTTCTAGCTCCGGGGCCTTGGCAAAGGCCGCTGTGGACGATGAGATCTGGAAAAGCTGAGGTTTCCCCTGCGCCCAAGAGCTCAGTCCATGCCCCCAGACCAGGCTGTCCCCCTTCCCAGGACTAAGGGCCATAATCAGTGAGACCTCTTGCCAGGGAAGAGGCTGGGTCACCAGATAGGGGGAGGTGGGCGCATGAAGATGATGGATCATTTAGTATCAAACTTCTGGGTCATTGTAAATAGTGACTATGGGCTGGTGAGCAAGAAAAAATGGTCTTATGAGTATGTCCTTTCAAGAAGCTTATGGGCCAGGCGTGGTGGTTTACACCTGTAACGCTAGCACTCTGAGAGTCTGAGGCAGGTGGATTGCCTGAGTTCACAGGTTCGAGACCAGCCTGAGCCAGAGCGAGATCCTGTCTCTGAAAAAATAGTCAGGCATTGTGGTGGGTGCCTGTAGTCCCAGCTACTTGGAAAGCTAAAGCAAAAGAATTACTTGAGCCTAAGAGTTTGAGTTTGCTGTGAGCTGGGACTCCACAGCACTCTACTGAGTATGACCAAATGAGACTTGATGTCAAAATAAACAAATAAACAAAAAAACCAAGCCTAAAGAACTTCATCTTGCAGGATTTCCCTCCACATTTTACAGAGGGGAAAATGAAAGCCCAAGTACTTAGGGGCCCAGTCAGCTATACAATATAGCTGCCCCTACATCTTGCCCTGACTACTCCCAAATCCAGTGCTATTCTGACATAAAAAGAAAGAGAAAGGCTGTATCAATCTCCATCCAGCCCCCGGTGGGGGATCTGTGAACACTGTGATCATCACCATCACTTCTCTAAATTATTATTGTTGTTATTATAATAACCAGTGGGTAGAGTTGAGTGGGTGGTGAATGCCAGATAATTACCAAGACCCCAAAATTAACATGTAGAGTCTTTACTTTTCCACTGCTGCTCAAAGATGAAAATGAAAGCTGGCCTCTAGGGAGCCCTGGGAAAAGTCCTAATCTTGAGATAGAATGAGGCCAGGAGGGGAAGGCAATGGAGAAAGACCAAGCTCTAAATGCTTAGGAAGCCATGCTTGGAAGACCCCAGGATCCTAGATTGTGGATGATCTAGCTGCACAGGAGGTCAAGAGGGTGTAGTCAAACCAACCTGGGTTCAAATCCTGGCTCTGCCACTCCTTTGCTGCGTGACCTTGTTAAGTTACCTAACCTCTCTGAATAACCCCCAAACCCTAGGGCTGTTGTAAGTAAGGGTTAGAGGACAGGCTGTGATAACTCAGGGATTCAGGTCCTTTCCTCTCTGAGCCTAGTGCTTTGCCAGTGAGAGGGACCATTAATTGTGGGGTACAGGACTCCCCTCTGACATCAGGGGGACATTAGGAGGCAGAGTCCCAGGCTCAGTGGAAAATAACTTTGGCCTCAGTTTTCCCCCCTATTTAAGACAGGGCAACAAAATCTCTGCCCTCAGCCCCTCCCTGCCCCGAGGGCTGTCAGATGGATGGAGGAGATATGGTCCTGGGAGGAAAGGTGGGAGTTAATAACAGCACCCTGGATCTCTATTATTATTGTCATTACTCTGGCTCTGTCCAGTAAGCAGCGGGGACCCAAGTGACTCACTGTCTGCACACCGCAGCCCAACATCAACCTGCTGGGACTTGCCTGCCTGCTGGGATTCCTCCCCTGAAGAGGCTGCAGCTTCTTTGTCAGCTCCTGATGGCAGCTTGGGGTCTCCTGGCACAGAGTGCAAGGAGAGTGGGTGGGCATGTGGGACCCAAGTGCCCAGCTACAGAGTGAGCCTACACCCTGGGGGTTGAGAGGTTGCAAGGTTCACTCCTGGAGAGATCGGCTGATTCTTTCAGAGCAGGCCTGGGTGTGGCAGGAACCGGGCAGAGAGGGGTGCGAGAAAGAGGATGCAGGCCTGGGTCTCTCCCTGTGACAGTTTTTTGGGTGAGCTGGAATAAGGGGATGGGAAGAGGGCAAGCCCCTGTTCCCCTCCAGAGGAGCTGCTCTAAGTGGCAGAGGCCTAGTATATGGAGCCCTCTAGAAGCTGGGCAGGATCAGGGCATGGCTCTTAAACTCTGTAATCCTGGGTCCTAAAATTTCAGCAATTGCTAACAGTAGAGAAAGGAAACTGGGTTCTTCTGAAGCCACCAAGTCCCTTGCCATGCAACCATTCTATAAATGTGATCTGAACAACTGTGACTCACTCACACACACCCCTGCAGTTTCGTGGTGAGGAGACAGCTAATCATAGCTGATGTTTGGGGAGGAGGAGGGGTTTTGCTGCATGTTCTATGACTGACCATCTCCCTCTTTCTCCTGGATTGCGGGTATGACTGGCCTGGAGTTTGGCAAGGAGGAGTTTCTGCCTCCCTGAAGACTGTCTCTGCCTGGGGGAAGAACACACCCCTAGAAGGGCCAGAAGGCCAGGCTGGTTCTCTAGTTTCTGATCAGAGATGACACCAGGAAGATCTGAGCTGGAATTCTTCAGGTCTGTTGGTGACGATATTTGTTTTGGTTTATTTTGATTGGCGCTGAAGAGGACCAATTACAAGACGTCTAGTTGTAGCCCAAACTCTACAGATGAGGAAATGGAGGCCTAGGGAGGCTGAAATGACTTGTCCTAGGTTGTAGAGACAGGGTTTTAGAGGCAGAGCCCAGCCCTGACTGCAGAGTCAACAGCAATAATATCACTTAGCATTCACGTCACTGGATTAGCTGGTTTTGTACGTTACTTCAGGCTGGGGATACAGATGAAGGGTTCAAACATCAGAGAGATGGTTCACTTAGATCAACTCTACATTTTCTTCCAGGTTTGAGACCCAATGATTGTGAGGCACATATTCTCAAATTTATGGCGATTCAGGCTACACTTCCTTTACCAGTTGATCTAGTACTTTCTATATATCATTATTGGACTCTGGCAATCCAGAGATAAAATAGGACCGAGTTCTTAACAGTATACTAAGATCGATGATTTATTACAGTTACAGGTAAAGAGTCAGGAATATAGAAAAATGTGTCCTGAGAAAATAGAAAAGTCTTCCAGATACAGAGACATTGAAGTGGGGTTTTGAAGGGTGAGTAGGAGTTTGCCAGGTGGAGCTGTGGATGAGAGAGAGAAAAAACCCATGCAGAAAAAACCCATATGGAATTGCTGTTTGAATGCAAGTACCCTGAAAATAACAAATAGTTTGAGGCAGAGTGTGCAGGGATGTGGGGAGGGTGGGAAACGATGCTAGAGAGCTGAGGAAAGACTAGCGTGAGGAAGGCCTGATCTCCAGGCTAAGAGGGCACTACTCAAAAGTTTTAAACAGATTTAAGGATCTTTGGAAGGATTCTGGGATGCTCATTCATAGTTTATGGATACACTAGGGGTTTCCGGAAAGTATCCAGCCATGCTTTATCTCTCTTTTTCATATTACATGGCTAGATACTTTCCGGACAGCCCTTAGATATTCTCTGATTTGGCCTGTCTCTCCCAGTCCTCACTGGCCTGAGTACATGTGTTTGTCCACCTGGAACGCTAATTAGGCTCTCCAGTGAGGCTGACACTGACCACCAGCTGTGGTCACGAACTCCAGCTCTGCCTGTGCATGAGAACTTTCTGCATCTCCTCTGGTGCTCCTCTCATTGACTGGGTGTCCGCGGGGTCTTTACCCCATGGCATTCTGCTTTGTCAGGCTCTGTCAGATGGCCCGTTCAGTGAGCTGGGCCTTGGAACCACAAGAAACCCTTTTCTGTCTCTCTCCTGGTCCCACCTCCTCACCCAATCCAAGCTCTGCCGTGTCACACCTGCCCTCCTCCCGGCACCCCAGCACACACACCAGGGCATTTTCAGCTTTCCTTTTAGGCTAGGGCAACACGCCTTCCCCTGCTTTCTCCCTGGCCCCAGCCCACCCTGTTCTGGGTGCCTGATATCCAGCAGCATTCTTAGTTCTTCTGAAGTTGAGAAAAGATCCTTCCCTTCACGTCTATTTTCATTTTCAATCTCAGTTAATCATTGAAAAGAAGCTTCCTGACAGAGAGAACGGAAGATACATTTTGGAGCGTGACAATGTTGAATCTTGGCTGTGTGCCCTTTAGAAAATCTTTTTATTTCTTTGGGCTCCAATATCCTCATCCGTAAAATGGGGGCATCAGCCCTCACCACACCCGATTCAAAGACATAACGCATAGGATGCCAGTCAAGGAGGGGTTGAATTCAGCTGAGGAATCAGAGCAGGAAGGGACACATTCTTATGCTTCTGCTCAGACTGGACACCTTTAGCTTTCGGCTTTAGAAAAAACAAAGTAAACAAAACAACACAGAATGTGTTAAATCAGAGCTTCATGCGTTTGTAAGCAACTCGGGAGTGAAATGGGAAGGAGCTCACCCCGTGAGAGGCCCCTAAGGCCTCTGCCATCAGGAGGAAGATGTAGCCTTCCTGTTCCTAAGGGAAAGGAAAGGCTTGAGCCAAAGCTGTCCTCCAAAGCCCGAGGACAGGTGGCTCTCAGGCTGACCTTTGCAAGGCCAGTAAGCCCCATAGTTTCATTGTTCTGCCCAGGCTGCGGGCTGCAGAGCTGGTTGGTGGAGTTGGCTTAGAGAAGGATATTTTGTATCTGCCTTTTGGAATGACTAATGAATGAGCTGTCTCCACTGCAGGAGAATTATGCCACTTAAGCAAAACCCAGCCGGGCTGGTCGGCTCTGAGATAGCTAATAGGAAATGCCTGTCAGAGCACTGACGCTTCAAAGCCAAATATATTCTCACTGTGTTCTCTGTTTGCTAAGTTTACTTTATGCAAAATATAACTCAGCTGAAAATATGTAGATGGCAGAGCGCTGGCTCCTTCCCTCTGGAAGAAATAGTAAAGGGAGGGGGGAGCAGTTCCCAGTTAACCCTACTGGTCCTGCGGGGCTGAAGAATAGCCGGGCCAGCCTCCTCTCTTGGCCCAAGAGCACAGCGCTCCACTCACCAGAAAGTCTGTGCCACTGATGGGTCTTCAGCAACTACAGTCCTCAAAATAGAAGCAACTGCCCTCCCACCAAGTTTCCAGACAACAGGAGGCCAAGGGTGATTACAAACAGCCCAGGCTGCCATTTTGCTAAGTGTTGCAGGGGCCCACAGGCTATGTGGGCACAACTAAATTTTTGTTCTCTTTGGTGGTTTACCCACCAATACCTACCCCCAGAAGTGAGGCACAAAGTCCTCCAACCAAGTAGCAACCAAGAAAAGTCAGTGTCCCCTCTCACCCCTGAACTGAGCGATGGCTGGGTGGGTGCTGAAGTAAGGCCACCCATGGGAGAGCAGTGGGTGAGGAGTCGGGAGTGGGTTCCACTCCTGCTTCTGCTTCTCCTTATGTGCCCCCGCAAGAGAAGTCGTCAGGCGTCTGCTTCACAATCTAAAAATGGGGAGATTGGACCAGCTCAGCAATCCTCTGGGTGGGTCCCATGACCCTAATACTCTCTACTGTGTGTGACAGAAGGAAAGCAGGAGTTGGTGACTTCACCCACTTCTAAATTCCCTGACCCGCACCGTCTCAGGCATTGCCACCACTTGCCACGAGGAGCTGCATATAAAGATGGGATGTCTTTTTCTTTTTTCTTTTTTCTTTTTTTTTTGGGCCAGGGGCAGGGTTTGAACCCGCCACCTCTGGCATACAGGACGGCGCCCTACCCCTTTGAGCCACAGGCTCCGCCCAAAGATGGGATGTCTTTACTGAGATACTTGAGATTTCTCAACACCTGCAGTGAAAAGGATCCCCTGAGGACTCCACCAGGGTCGTGAATGCGTAGAGATCCTTGCTGAGGAGGCGCAGACATAGAAACTCCTGTAGCCTTTAATGTAAAAACAAGGAAACAACTTGCTCCCAGAGGCCAGTCTCCAACCACCTCAGTGGCAGCCCATTTCCTCTTCCCAACACCCTCCCTGACATCAAGGCACTGGGTTCCACTGCGGAATGGCAGTGAGCACTGGGCCTGAGGCACCTCGGGTTTCTCAGAAGGACCTGGAGAGTAGGGAATCCTGGAGCACCTAAATGTGTCAGCGGAGTGGGGAGGAAGGTATGAACAACACTCAGCTCTGCTCTGGAAGAGCTGTGTTTGGTGCAAGACGAGCACACAGAGGAAATAGAACAATGTAGGGTAAGTCGCACAACACGACACTGTGCTTTCTAAGCACATTAGAAGTCCAGAGAGGCAAAGGCCTTGGGCAAGTTGCTGAAAGTCTCAGTCCTCATCTATAAAACTGGGATAATGACTACTTGCCGTAGACACACAGACAACATACACAGAATGTCTGACACATCCCCCAGCACGTTTAATCATCCAATAAAAGGAAGCTGTTACTATTTTTATTGCCATGGCTTAGGGGACACTTTCTTAACCGAATGAATTCCAGGTGAGAAGAGGCATGATCCATCGCTTTAGCCCTTGGGACCAGGCCAGGGTGTGCAGACCCCTTGCTGGCCCCTCTTGAGTTGCCGGATGTCTATCCATTTGCCCCATGATTCATACAGACAGTCGCCTCTCCTTCGTGTGGAAAGAACACCGAGAAGCCCTCCTTTACAGACCTTTGAGTAGGCCTCAGAGCAGAGAAGGCCTGTGGTGAGGAGGGGGAAGTGCAGGGGGCTCTGGCGTGGTGTAAAAATCAAGGAAAACAGCACAACCAAGCACAAAAGGAGAGTGATGGTGGCCTGGGGTGTCGTGTGTGTCTTACATACATGATTAGGTGATTTATTCTGCTCTAGATGGAGCAGAGTTCAAGGTGAAGGATGTTTAGGGGGATAGCTGGATAATGTCCCATTAAGTGGAATGACATGGGGCAAGGGCCACGAGGCAGGGACTGCGGCCTGTGGGGACACCCTGAGGCTTAGGAGCATGTGCTACTCGGGGCTCGGAGGAAGAATCTGGCAGGTATCAGATGGCAGACTAGGTAGGTGTTTGGCAGGTTAGCAGGCAGCCAGAGGCCACAGAAGCTAAGTCCTGGGGTCACAGAGCCAAGGAGCCACCCTCGGCCACAAGCAGAGACTGGTCTCAGAAGGTGGGTTCCAGGGCCATGGGGAGCTATGTGAAGGCCAGGAAGCCCTGCGCCAGGGTTGAAGTGCACCTGGGCCACCTCAGAGAGACATGCAGGGTTAGAGCAGGTATCACAGCCCATCCAGCCTGGGGGGACAGTGGTGAAAGGAGGCACATGGGAACTTCTACATGTACACAGGGACCTCCACAGACACGCGAGGGCAGGGTTGGGGACTGGAGGAGGCTAGGCCAGAGACACTGTCTGGTGGCCGAGTGCAGCAACAGAGCAGGGCCAGGTGGCGCTGGAAGGCCGGTCCCTCAGGGGCAGGGAAAAGCAGCAGGAGCCTAGCGGTGGGGAGGCAATGGCGACCTGGTTCTGGTGGCTCCAGAAGTGGGGTGCAGGGAGGGGTATAAAGGACTGTCAGCGTCCTGCCCCTGCAGACGGCCTTGCGGTAAAGAGCATGGACTGTCGACTCAGACAAGCCTGGTTCGAATCCTAGTTCCAACAGTGATTTGAACTCCGTGATTAAATGTGATAATGTATATGAAGAGCCAGTAGGAACTTAGTAAATAGCTACTCTATGGACAGGCGTGATATGTGAGGGAGGTGAGGGGGGCCAGGGCTCTGCCCTTCAGATCTTAGACCCACCAACAGAAAACCTGCAGCAGCAGCAGCAGAGTCAGCCAGAGCTAGGGGCTGCGTAGGGAAGTCCCCTGCAAATGCGGACACCTCACTGTCCGATAAGATTCCACCTGCTCCGACAGGACCGATTCAGGAACCTGGTGGGCTGCATGTGATGGTGAGGGCAGCTGGGCTCCAGCGAGGAGGGGAGAAAAAGAAAGAATAAGGGAGGGAGGGAAGAAGACACTGGTGGTGGAAAGAGATCTTTCCATTGACTTAGTAAGCAAATAAGTCATCACCTCCTGTGTAGTTTCTGGGGCTAAGCCCTACAGACACCATAGTGAACAAGATTGCTGTGGTCCCTGCACCCCAGAACTGAGCTAGCAGGGGAGCAACGAAAGGGGAGCTCAGTGGCCATGTGCTGGCAGGGAGGAGAAAAAGTGGGGGCTGTGCAGGTGGGAGTGTGTGTCGTGATCCGGCAAGCAGGGCTGACAGCGGGGGCATGGGCTGAGGACTCAGGATGTGTTGCGTAGATGGCGTGTGCCCCAGACAGACCCGACCCCATCCCAGCTCTCCCTCTTAGCAGCCATTTGGCTCTAGACAAGTTAGTTTGGGGGATCTTCAGTTCCCTCCTGTGTAAGATGAGATGACTAGTGCCTGCCTCACGCGGTTGTTGGTGACTATTAAATTAGGGGCTGCAGTGAAATCTGGCCTCTCAGTAAGTGTCCTGCACATGTGTGCTGTGGTTAATAAGAACATGAATCACAAGGAGAATCTAAGAGACACTTGGCAGAAATAAATAAGGACTTGGGGAATATTTTAGTTGACATTTAGGCAACTCTAACGTGATTTTCTTTTGTGGGTCTGGGGGAGTTTTGGACTGGGAGAGTTTGCACCAGCTCCTGCTAAGGGGAAGATTCCTGAGTAACCTTAAGGAAGGGTGTGCTTATGGCTCGGTGCCTGTGGTTCAAGTGGCTAAGGCTCCAGCCACATATACCAGAGCTGACAGGTTCGAATCCAGCCCAGGCCTGACAAACAACAATGACAACTGCAACCAAAAATGGCCAGGAGTGGTGAGCGCCTGTAGTCCCAGCTACTTGGAAGGCTGAGGCAAGAGAATCACTTAAGCCCAGGAATTGGAGGTTGCTGTGAGCTGTGATGCCATGGCACTCTACCCAGGGTGACAGCTTGAGGCTCTGTCTCAAAAAATAAATAAATAAATACATAAATAAATAAGAAAGGAAGTGTGTGCTTAGGAAAAAGAGCCCTGGAGGTCAATGTCTGGGTTAAACATGTCCACCATCATTTTCTCCAGGGTTTCCTCAGATAGCAGTTGGAGGGATCCCCTGGCCCTCCAGAGCTAGTGTGGGGGTTTGCCCTGGTTCTTGGGCCAGTCCAGACTCTGGGAGAGGGATCCTGGGCCATTTGGAAGGAAATGGCTGCACAATGAGTAGACAGAGCCAAACCTTCGATAAACATATTACCTTTTTTGTTTTTTTAAGTGGCAGTCTCATTTTAAGCAAAGGGTTTACAGGACAAGGCCCCAGAAAGAAACAAAGGAAACACCCCCACCAACTCTCATGCCAGAAACAAGCTGAAATTCTTGGAGAAGTCTTTGAGCCAAAACTCTCAGGGAGAAGTTCCAGAAGACTGCCCATCAGGAGAGAAAATGTAGGCAAAATGCAATGTGTAAAATGATGAGCCAGAGAATCATTCCACAAACCTGCCCCTCGCTATGTCTTAATGAGGCAAACTCCAAAGAAGCTTTTCCTCTAATCTGGCATTTGAAATGAAAGGCTGCTAAGAAGCCCCCACCTCCCCCACCCCACCCTTCTGTGTTGCCATGACTACCCAAGTTCTTAGACCATGAAAAACTACCTCAGCATTTTCCTCTAAAACAAAAGAAAATTATTCCAGGTTTCTGGGCAGAAAACTCCAAGGAGTGGGACCTGTTTCTGGACAGCAGGTTCTTCAGAGCTACTCATGATGAAATCTGAGTCTAGGGGGACCAGATCTTCAGAAAAGCCAAGGGAGGGAAACTAGGGATGACAGGCCCCAGCGCTCGCCCCAACTTGCAGAGCCCGTATTTTGCCGTCATTGCTGGCGCCCTCCCCTCAGCTGGACCTCATTTGCCCCTGCAATGAAGCTAAAAGAAAACACATCCCTTGTCCATATGGGAAGAGGGAGGGACTCAGAGGGGAGCAGGTCCAGGCTCCCAGAGTGGCTGCAAAGGTGACTTCTGCTATCTTGGCTGGTTTGCTCCTGGAATAGCTGAGGTGAGGCCAACCTGTGGCAGGACTAGGAAGCCCCTCCAGCGCCCCCTTGCCAGCCTGAGGTTCTGCTAATAGGACACTCTAAGCCTTCTCCCCAATCCTGAGGAGGCAGCAGCAGGACAGCCAAGCCACTCCCTCCATGCGCCTTCTCTGCCTGGGCTGTGACTCATAACCCAGGACATTGCCCTTGACACCTCCTTCTCCTTCATCCTCCACATTCAATCCTTTGTCACGTTTTCAGACTATTTCCTAACAATGTCTCAAATTCATGTACTTCTGTCTTTCTCCACTTCCATTGTCTTAGTTCAGGACTCACCATCCCTAGCTTGAAATGTTGCCTCCAGGACACCTCCGCACTAGAGCTGCAGTGGTCATTTCGAAACGCAAACTTGACCATGTCGCCTCCTGCCTAAAATCCTTCAGTGGCTCCCATTGCCTTTGAGATAAATTTTCAAATTCCTTAGAAAGGCATTCAAGGCCTCTCATGATGGACACCTCCCGCCCCTACTCACTCAGCTCCAACCATAAAGAAAGCATTTCCCAGCCGGATGTGGTGGCTCACGCCTGTAATCCCAGCACTTGGGAGGTGGAGGTGGGTGGATTGCCTAAGCTTACAGGTTCGAGACCAGCCTGAGCCAGAGCGAGACCTCGTCTCTAAAAATAGCCGGATGTCATAGGGAGTGCCTGTAGTCCCAGCTACTAGGGAGGCTGAGGCAAGAGAATCTCTTCAGCCCAGATGTTTGAGGTTGCTGTGAGATGCGATGTCACTGGACTCTACCCAGGGCGATAAGTGAGACTCTCAAAAAAAAGAAAAAGAAAGCATTTCCCTAACTTACATACTCCAAACCTCAGGGCTTTCACAAATAGGTCTCCTCTTCACTGGGAATGCCTTCTCTAACTAGCGTGCTGGATAGCTCCTATTTGCCCCTCCAGATCCACTTTTGACTCTGCTCTGTATCCCACAGACTGCCCTGTACAGAGCACATCAACAAGCTCCATGCTCTCTGGCTTCTGGCTGGGTTTGGCCAGTGGGGACCACCAGCAAGAGACTAGAGGACAGGAGAGAATGAAGTCAGAGTAGTTTATTTCCTCCATGTAAGGTTGCATCAGCCTGGCTCACCCCTAAAAGGAAGGTCATTTCTTCTGCAATGCACGGCTCTCTGTTTTTCCAAGGAACAGTAGGCCATGCCTCCTCTATGTCTTCTGGCCTATGGGTGATAAAAGCTCTCCTGCCAATCGCCCTGGTTTTCTGCTCTATCTTGAGCTGTCCCTCCAAATCCTGCCAAAACCTTTGCAAATAACCTCCTGCTACATTAACTCTCCTCAAATCATCCTAACTTAAGTGTGCCATCTGTTTCCCATTGGGACTGACCCAGACTAATAAACTTATGCTTTGTCTTTGCCAAATCATAGCCTTTTCCTTGGGTATAAGCTCAGGCTCACCTCCTCCAGGAAGGCTTCCCTAATTCCCAAGTCTGGCTTAGCTGTCCCTTCCCTTGGGCTCCCACAGCCTCTTTATGTCCTTCTATCACAGCTCTTTCCACACTATTGCAAAATTCAGTTGCCTGCACTGATCTGAGTCCAGAGAGGGTGGACACCTGTTCTGCTCATCCTGCACCCCAGTCTCTGGCACAAAGCAAGCCCTTGGGAAACATTTGCTGAACAAAGGAAAGAAGCAGCTGTTGCTCCAAGCAAGACCTTGACTGCGAACCACAGGGAACACAACACAGCATCCCTCCTTGGTCACCTCCTGCAGGTTCCAGTGTCCCATGGTCCAGGGCAGGGCCAAAAGGAAGGCTGTTATTTAAAGAACACTTCCAACCCCAGGACCTGGGACCTGTGTCAGTGGCCATGGGGAAAGGGTGGGGGAGATGTGCTATTCCTGTTTCAATGACTGTGATTCCTGGGAAAAGGAGTGACAAAGGAAGTGTCCTTCCTAGAGATGAGAACCCTATGACCCGGGGTGTCAGCCCCTGGGAAACTCATGTTAGTTTGCTGAAATAAATTATTAGAAGTCCGAGGACTGTTCCAAAGAACCCTGTATTACTCTTGCCAGTAAACTACCAAATCATTCATTCATTCATTCAACAAAGCTTATTGGGAGTCTGCTTTTATGCAAGCAATTCTTTGATTTACTCTATTAAAATTATATCCAAAAGGGAAAAGTCATTTTTTCCTTCCAGTCTGAGTCTTCAGTGGGCCCTGTAAGAAGCCTGTGGGACCAGAAGGTGTCCTTTCAAGTAGAGAGGCCTTGGAGTGCCTAGACAAATCATCGAACATGGGGCATATATGGTGGGTGGAAGGTAGAATAGTGAACTGGATAGCAAGAAAGCTCTAGAATTCCAGCTTCCCTCTCTTTTAGATAAGTGATTTTGAGCAAGTTACTTCATATCTCTGTGACTCAGTTTCCTCCTGTGCAAAATGGTAGTCATAATAGAACCAAGCTCCTAGAGTTGTTGTAAAAATTTGATGAAACAAAGTGTCCTCTGTGAAGTTGTCTAGAGCAGTGGCTCCTAGCCCTATCAGACCCAATACTCCTTCCTTTTTTTTTTTTCTTTTGAGACAGAGTCTCACTATGTTGCTCTCAGTAGAATGCCGTGGCGTCACAGCTCACAGCAACCTCTAACTCTTGGGCTTAAGCAATTCTCTTGCCTCAGCCTCCCAAAGTAGTTGGGACTACAGGCGCCTGCCACAACACCTTTTGGTTGTAGTTATCATTGTTGTTTGACAGGACAGGGCTGGATTCAAACCTGCTAGCTCCAGTGTATGTGGCCGGCACCCTAGCCACTGAGCTACAGGCGCCGAGCCCCAATACTCCTTTTTTTATATCACATATTTTGTAAGACCACCTTTACTATTCTGAAGTGAAATGTACAGATAATATAACCTACCTACACACATTTTTAAAAATCAATACATTGCCCTAGCTATAAGATCAAAAACTAAAAGGAAAATAATCTAGCATAAAGTAATATGAATTGTGATCTAGAATGTTTGGGCATAACTACACTAGAAAAAATAATGAAGTAGCCAAGTGATTGCAACTACTTATAATGAATAAGCTTGAATTCAAGAGAAATAAAATAATATTCACTGGAACTTTAAGGGTACTTCTTCACATTTGAATTTTGAAATAAGACTAGGTAAATAATGCATATTCACATAGATATATAGAATGATTATCTATCAATGCAGATAAAGGAAGGTGTGTTGTTTTGGCAACTCAAAAACCATGATCATTTTGCTGTTGGTATTTTGGTTTTCAGAAATAGTGAACAACTCCTGATAAAGATAAAATACAACATGCTCTCATTTTATGTAATGGTAGTATCTATGATGAATTCAGTGTATGTTAAAACAGTTAGGGCTAAGTGGAGTGGTTCATGCCTATAATCTCAGCTCTCTGAGAGGCCAGGGTGAGGATCACTTGAGGCCAGGAGTTCAAGACCAGCTTGGACAACATAGCAAGACCCCATCCTTACAAAATACAGGGTGTCCATAAAGTTCATGTGCAATTTTAAAATATTAATCTATTTATGAACTATTTTATGGACACTCTGTGTTTAAAAAAATTATCCAGAATGGTGGTGTGTGCCCATAGTCCTAGCTATTGGGAACTGAAGGCAGGAGGATCCCTTGAGCCCAGGAGTTGGAGGTTACAATGAGCTAGGATCATAATACTGCACTCAAGCCTGGGGAACACAGTGACACTTGTCTCTAAAAACAAAACAAGGGCGGTGCCCGTGGCTCAAGGAGTAGGGCGCTGGCCCCATATGCCAGGAGTGGCAGGTTCAAGCCAAGCCCCAGCCAAAACCACAAAAAAAAAAAAAAAAAAAAGAAACACAGAAAGTCATTTGAGCTCAGACATAGTGAATAAAAATATCCAAAAATAAAATAAAATAAAACAAAAACAAAACAAAACTGTACAAAAATACTTAGTGTTTATAGACAAATGGAATTAGGTTCCAGGCTCAGACCAACATAAAGAGGTTTTCTGACTCCGTGAACACCTGGTAGGGCATTGAAATGTCATGCGTGAAACACAGGAGAACTCTTCATTGTACAAGAGTGCCTCGCCTATGGCAGGAAGTCTGCCTCCCTTCTAGTGCCCCAACCAATATAACAGACACCCAATTAGTGCCCCAACCAATGTAACAGACACAAATACACATGGTTCTAAAGTGCCTTTAGGGGGCAGCACTGCCTCCATTGACGATCAGTGAGCCAGGGTTTATGGGGTTATTCCACAGGTAGCATGCTAAGGAATGTAGGGTGGTTGCCTGCAACCTCCAGGAATGCAGTCCAGAGAGTCAGCGTTTGGAAGCTCTATCAGCACATCACGCTCAGACCTGACTGGTTTCTTTGTGTGTGTGTTCTGCTCCATTTTTGTTTGGTTGAGACCATAAGGTAAGGTCATTTCCCAATTAATAGGGGGTAAGGTCACTCTTGAAGAGAGTGAAGAAGAAATTCAGCACCAAAATAGACAGAGCTATGGTCACTGAAACTTCCAAGTAAAGAAAATTCTCTGAAAACTGACAGACTCTTACATTTTTCTTCCCTTGACAATTACTCTTAGAAAAGAAAAGTCATCAACGCTCTACAAATAACCCTCAGTGTGCTCAACTATGGCTCTGCCAATGAATCAACATCACAGAGTATTTCACAGTGTTGTGACATTTGCCTCTGGACTGAACGTATCTAAAGTAAAAACATTGTCTCTTGTAGATATAAACCTGACATGTAGCAAAATCACTCACAGCATGGAGGTGAGGTCCTCAGCTAGTGTGTGCCCACCCCATTCCTTCCTGTAAGCAACCTTAATGATCCACAAAACCTTCCATGAATCCGAGGTCTTGTTTATCACGAAAAGGAGCAATCATTTATAATCATCCCAGGAAGAGGCAGATCCTGACAGGAAATTGGAATTAGATGGTAGCCCCAGACCGAAGGGGAACTCTAGGCTCCTTTTTGGCGCCATTCTTTATTTAGTGGGTCCATCTGAACTTTCAAGAGGGCAGCTGTCCCAGTGTCTGCTCTGAGGCCTGGGCTGCTACGGTGGCACTGACCACGTGGAGGCAGCCCCGACATGGGATAGGGTGAGTCCAGAGCCCTCATGATCAAGTCCTAACATATGAAGAGATTTTATGGGGTCATGTTACCCTCTGCTTATTTCTCTCTTGTTCTTGCCAAGCTGTGGTAAAGTCTGGTCTGAAGAATCCAACCTGGTCTCAGCTGCTCGCTCGCTCTCTCTCTCTCTCTGTGTTGGAGGGTGGAGATGATGAGTGAGAAATCCTGAGGGAAGATCCTAGTCATCCTCTACACAAAGAGATCTCCCTTCATGGCTAAGCATGGAGGAGTTGGCTTTAATTCATTAGACTTGGTGGTAACTTCTCCCACAGGGTCTAGTGGAGGCAGAGGCCCTAGTTTTAGATCCTTCAGGGAGGTACCTGAAGGGGTTCTTAAGTCCATGGGCTAAGCCCACAATCAGGTTATCAAAACTTGAAAGTAAGATAAAGGAGATACAATGTTGATACCCATCTTGTGGGCCACATGGAGCACACTTTGTATCATTTTGCCAGCACACAAAGTGGATCCACTAATACTGGGCGGGGGTAAGCCTGCCTTTGGGAGAGAGTGGCCCCACCCACAGCTAGAACAGATCCAGCCAAGTTGGGAACCAAACAGGCTTGACATATGTCGTCTCCATGTGTTCTGGTGGACAGGGAAGGGGCCAAGGGAAAAAGTGAACACATACAGAAATAAACAAAATAGAAATAAACACTAAAAGTATTTTCTCAAGATTTGTTTCTCATCATCGCTCACTCTCCTCAGGAGTCAAAATTGTGGTGGTCCCAGGAAGTTCCTAGAGGCAGGAGGAACTACATCAGGAGGGGACAGGAATGGCTCTGCTTTGTCAAGAGAAATTGACATTATTTCCAAATCCAGGGAGAGGAAGGTGACCTTACAGAGACCTGACCATTGCAGCTGCTCTACTGTAGCCTCAACATCCCTGACACCTCCACCATTTGGCCATTCCCTCCATAAGGTAGCCTCCCCAACTTGGGGTACACTTTGGGACAGAACCAGAGGGGAAGACCTCTTATCAGTGAACACAGATCTCACAAAGTCAGTGTGCTCAACCAATGGTTCTTAGCCCTGCGTGCACATTAGAATTGGCCTTGGAGTTTTTAAACACACCCATGCCTGGGCCCCACCACCAGAGATTCTAATTTAATTGGTCTGGGGTAGGACCCAGGCACAGATATGCTTTCAAAGCTCCCTAGGTGACTCTAATGTGCAGCCAGAGTGGAGAACCACCACATTATACAACAGACGAGGCCCTCCGGCTCTCACTCAGATCCCAGTTACTTTTAATTGATATATACTTCTAACAGTCCAGTTGTCTGGTTTCTAGCTGTTGTAAGATTAAAAGCAGTACTTTTAGAAGGGGAGAGAAAGGATGCTAATGAAAAGACACTAAAAGCAGCAAGACATAACACATGAGAGCCTGATCACAGGGTAAAGATAGAAAACCTATAAAAAGCAAACACAGCACTTGCCCTGTCCCCACTCCAGCACATCCTATTAACAGCAAGGGCCTGAGGGAACCACTTGATGGAGAAGGAGTGTGAAGGTTGCAGTGTGAAGGGTGAGTGATATATACTGACTGTCCGCGATGTGTAAGGCACGTGTTGACGCTTACTACAAACATTACCTCATTTCATTCTCTCATTGCAAGCCTATGCGATAAGTATTATTAGCCCATTTTATAGCTGAAGAAACCAAGACCCAGGGAGGATCTCTGGCTTTCTCAAAGCTGCACTGGCAGTAAACTGCAAAGCTGGGATCTGAATGTCAAATGTCAGTTGGTTTGACTCAAAAGCTCACATATGTTTGAAGGTGCCATGGCTGCCTTTTCAGCACAGTAACTCTCATGTCTAATGAGAACCCAAAGTCTAGCTCAGTATCCAGCTGTTCAAGATGTTCAATTTGGGCCAGGCATAGCAGCTCACACCTGTAATCTGAGCACTCTGGGAGGCCGAAGCGAACGGATCACTTGAGCTCATGAGTTTGAGACCACCCTAAGCAAAAGCCAGACCCACCGCACCCCCATCTCTACTAAAAACAGAAAAATTAGCCAGAGGTGGTGGCTGGCACCTATAGTCCCGTCTACTCAGGAGGCTGAGGCGAGAAGATCACTTGACCCCCAGAGTTTGAAGTTGCTGTTAGTTAGCATGCCATAGCACTCTAGCCTGGAGCAACAGAGTGAAACTTGGTCTCAAAAAAAAGACTAAAAAAAAAAAGATGTTCAGATACACACACACAAATATGTGCTTTTTAACAGTGATGAAAGAATTGGGTATCCATTCGGAAAATAAATAAATAAATAATGCAAGTTATTTCCCAGCGTGCATCATTCAACAATGAATACCAGATGCATAAAGATGGAAAGGAAATCATAAAGGTACTAGAAGAAAATATAAGGGAATATTTTATAATCTTAGAATGGGGAACGTCCTTCTAAACATGTCAACAAAAGCAGAAACCATAGAGGAAAAGATTGATAGATTTGACTATAAAAAAATTAAAAACTTCTGTACATCAAAAACCACCCTAAATTGAAAAAATATTCAACCTCTCTAGCATTCAAAGAAAGGCAAATTAAAACAGCAATGAGAAACCTTGCTGATCCGATTGGCAATGATTAAAAAGAATGATAATACCAAGCATTGGCATGGGTGAGGAGAAATCACTGTTGGAGGGGGTGTAAATTGGTACACTCTTTCTGGAAGGCATTTTGGCAACATGTTTGAAAAAAGCCTAAGAAAGCACATACCTTTGACCCAGTGATTTCATGTATAAAAATTTACCCAAAGGACAGAACTGATCCACTATCCATATGCACACACATGTAAATTGTGAGCAGGGATTTTATTCACTGATGCAGTTTGGAATATTTGAAAAACTGGAGGCAACTTGAATGTTTAACAAAAATGCATCAGTAAAATAAATTATGCCATATACATGAAAAGTAATACTAGGTAGCTCTCAAAAATGATGCTTTATAGACAAACTGACCAACAGAATATAATAGAAAGCCCAGAAACAGATCCAAATAAATATGAGAACTTGGGCTCCAATAATTATCAAATCAGTTAGGCAAAGATAGATTTTTAATTTAATGGTATTTGGCTAACCACAAAAAGATACAAGATGGATCAATATTTCACATAGTATACAAGGATAAACTTCAACTAGATCAAAGATATAAATGCAGGAAATAAAACCACAAAATTACTACAGGAATAATAGAACTCCTCTATAATCTTGGAATAGTAAAGACCTTTCTAACTGATTCAAAAATCCAGAAGGCATCAAATAAAAGATCATTAAATACATCTACATAAAAATTGTAAAATTACTGAATGGGAAGAAAACACCATTAGCAAAGTAAAAAAACCAAATGACTAACTAGAAAAAAGAAATCAACTCATGTTTCCCTATAAATCAAGACTAATAACCCAATGGAAAAAGTACCCATTTTCAAAAGAAAAAAACACAAATGGACTTTAAGCTTATGAAAGGATTTCAACCTCATTTATAAGAAAAGGAATGGGGCAGTGCCTGTGGCTCAAAGGAGTAGGGCGCCGACCCCATATACCGGAGGTGGCAGGTTCATACCCTGCCCCAACCAAAAAAAAGAAAAGGAATGCAATTGTACAGGCGTTGCAATACACCCATTTTTCACCTATCAGATTTGCACATACCCAAAATACACTTGACTGTAGAAGCTGAATGGAAATGAACACCCTTGGGTCACTGCTAATAGCAGCACAAATAGTACCTCCTTATAAAGTGCAATTTGGCATTTTTTTATAGATGTTCCTAATATATTTACCCCTTGATTCATCACTCCTAGTCTCAGAATTTTTCCTGAAAATATTTTTGCATACTAACAGAAATTATATATGTATATATTAAGCATTGTTTGCAATAGAAAATGACTTGAAATAATCCAAAAGGTCCCATTATATGAAATTGGTTAAATATTATAATTCATCCATACCAGGAAATACCAGGAAGATCTCTATGTACTGATAAGGATAAGTCTCCATTACATATTATTAAGTTTTTTTTAAATTTTTTATTAAAACGGTGCTAGAGAGAAGGGAGGACTAGGCAAAAGCAGGATTTTAGGTCAGTGAAAATATCTGTATGACTCTATAATTGTAGGTAAATGTCATATGACATTTGTCAAAACCTATAGAATGTATACCTGTGGGGAAGCGGAAGCCTAATGTAAAATCTGGACTTTGGGTGATAATGATATCAATATAAATTTATCAAAAGTAATAAATGTACCACCCTGGATTACACGCAAAGATGATGCCAGTGTAGGGCACAGGGTATATGGGAAGTCTTTGTCTCTTCCTCTCAATTTTGCAGCAAACCTAAAACAGCTTGAAAAATAGTCTTTAAAAAAGCAAACCAAGGCAGGGGGTGCCTGTGGCTCAAAGGAGTAGCGCACCGGCCCCATATGCCAGAGGTGGCGGTTTCAAACCCAGCCCCAGCCAAAAACTGCAAAAAAAAAAAAAGCAAACCAAAGCTGGGCACCTATAGCTCAGTGACTAAGGGCACAAGCCACATACACTGGCGCTGGTGGGTTCGAATCCAGCCTGGGCCTGCCAAACAACAATGACAACTGCAAACCACCCTTGAGAATTCTGGCTCTACTCATGTCCCCATTCACCTGGTTCTCTGATTCCCCTTCCCCACAGGTCACCACTTTTCATAGTTACAGTGCTCCTTTTTGAAAGTACAGGCAACTGCTAATATGCGTTCCCCATTCCTTATTATACAGAAGCCACAGCACACTACCGTGGGTGACAAAATGAGACTCTGTCTCAAAAAAAAAAAAAAAAGCAAACCAAAAAATCCAATAAAGCAAGGTGCCCAATAATGTATAGTGTGCCACCACAATTGAAATTTTTTTTTTAATTTTTTGTAGAGATGAGGTCTTACTGTGTTGCCCAGGATGGTCTCAAACTCCTGGCCTCAAGTGATCTTCCTACCTTAGCCTCCCAAAGTGCTGAGATCATAGGCATGAGCTACCTGCCTTGAACATTTAATGGTAAGGATAGATATTAAAGAAAAGCAAGTTAGCAAATAAAAAAAGAAAACACAGCCAGGTGCCTGAAGTCCCAGCTACTTGAGAGGCTGAGGCAAGAGAATCGCTTAAGCCCAAGAGTTGGAGGTTGCTGTGAGCTGTGATGACATAGCACTCTACTGAGAGTGACAAAATGAGACTTTCTTTCAAAAAAAAAAAAAAGCAAACCAAAAAATTCAATATGGCTCGGTGCCTGTGGCTCAATGGGCTAAGGAGGCAGCCACATACACCTGAGCTGGCCATTTCGAATCCAGCCCGGGTTCCAATGCCAGCTGCAACCAAAAAAATGGCTGGGCGTTGTGGTGGGCACCTGTAGTCCCAGTTACTTGGGAAGCGGAGGCAAGAGACTCACTTGACCCCAGGAATTGAAGGTTGCTGTGAGCTGTGATGCCACAGCACTCTATCCAGGGTGACAGTTTGAGGCTCTGTCTCAAAAAAAAAAAAAATTCAATAAAGCAAGATGCCCAATAATGTATAGTGTGTAAACTTCTGTATAATAAAGAATGGGGAACACATATCAGCATTTGCTTGTACTTTCAAAAAGGAGCACTGTAACTATGAAAAGTGGTGACCTGTGGGGTGGGGAATTAGAGAACCAGGTGAATGGGGACATGAGAGGAGCAAGAATTCTCAAGGTATGTTGTTTTATGTTGTTCTGATTTTTAAACTATATGAAAGCACTGTCTATTTTTAAAATAAAATTCATTTACTACATAATGATGCAGATTCATTTGTGTCGACACAGATTTTCAAAGTGGTTTTAGTTCATAAAGTAGGCCACAGAAATATATATATAGAATAACCCCAGCTTTGTTTTTTAAAATATCATATCTGTATTGTCCTACACACTTATATTGAGAAATAGGAAAGTCTAAAAAGATACACTCTGACATATTAATAGTGGTTAACTCTAGTTGGTGAGATTTAGGGTTATGTCATTTTAATTATTTTTCTTTTTATTTATGTTACCTAATTTTTGTAAGATGACCATGCTTTATTTCTATAATTACAAAAATAAAGAGAAAAAGCTTACTTCAAACAAGCCTCAAGGAAAAATGATAATCCAGGAAAAGTATTTGCAACATTACAAAGAATTCAATATCTTTATATACAAAGAACTCTTGCAAAAAGTAAGGAAAATACTCCAGGAAATGCTCCAGGAAAAATCCAAATAGACTGCAGGATAAATATATGTTCATACACTTATAACATGTATTATTAGAAAGCAATAAAATCGTAATTTTTTTTAAAGAGAAAGGGTCTCACTCTGTCACCCAGGCTGGAATGCGTTGGTATGATCACAGCTCATTATAGCCTCAATCACCTGCCCTCAACCTCCCAAATAGCTGGGACTGTAAAAGTGCCACCACAATTGAAAATAATTTTTTTAAATTTTTTGTAGAGATGGGGTCTTACTGTGTTGCCCAGGCTGGTCTCAAACTCCTGGCCTCAAGTGATCTTCCTACCTCAGCCTCCCAAAGTGCTAGCATCATAGGCATGAACTACCTGCCCTGAACATTTAATGACGAGGATATTAAAGAAAAGCAAGTTAGCAAATAAAAATAAAAAATAAAATATATCTATACTAGAATTACAGACTTTCAAAGTGTGTACGCATATATAGATATAAATATAAGCACAAAATAAAATCTGTGAGGATAGGCACTAAAAGGCATATAGATGTGATTTTGGGATGATAAAATTACAGGTGTTTATTTTTTTCTTGTCTTATGGTTTCTTGCACTGAAATGATTACTTGTATAACATAAAAGAAAACGTTTTAGCCAGAAGTTCCTCACATTATATTTAGTAATGAAAAACTGAAAACAAACTATATAACAAACAAAGTATATAATAATAGGCATTAAATGTGACATGGAGGCCAGGCACGGTGGCTCACACCTGTAATCCTAGCACTCCAGGAGGCCAAGACAGATGGGTTGCTTGAGCTCAGGAGTTTGAGACCAGCCTGAGCAAGAGGTGAGACCCTGTCTCTACTAAAAATAGAAAAACTAGCCAAGCATAGTGACGCATGCCTGTAATCCCAGCTACTTGGGGGGCTGAGGCAAGAGGATTATTCACGCCTGAGAGTTTGAGGTTGCTGTGAGCTATGACTCCATGGCACTCTGCCCAGGGTGACTGAGTGGGAGTATATCAAAAAATAGATAAAAGTGACATGGGAGTCCATGGGATAATTTCAATCACACATTACAATTACTTTATAGAAAAATACTTATTATTGTGAAACATTCCATATGTGAAGAATACACATTATGCACATACAAAGCATTGAAGGAATTAAAAGCAATGAAGATGACTCCATTTTCAAAAAAGAAAGACTTATGTATTTAGAAAAATTGGGGGAAGATGCTCACCAAAGTATTTGTTCATCATTGTTGCCCCTGGGTAGTCAAATTATGGGTGATTTTGATTTTGTTCTTTTCTTTCTTTCTTTTTTCAGCAGTTTTTGGCCGTGGCTGGGTTTGAACCCACCACCCCTGGTATATGGGACCAGCGCCCCACTCCTTGAGCCACAGGTGCCACCCTGTTGTTTTCTTTTTGATGGTCAGGATTTTCTAAATTATCTACTCTAAGTTATTTTTAATGCTTAAAAAAAAAAATGCTTTAAGGCTGAGAGTGGTGCTTCATGGCCATAATCCTAGCATTCTAGGACATGGAGGCAGGAGGATCCCTGGGCGCAGGAGTTTAAGACCAGTCTGACCAAAAGGGAGACCCCATTTCTACTGAAAATAGAAAAACCTAGCCAGGCATTGTGGTGGGCACCTGTAGTCCCAGCTACTTGAGAGGCTGAGGCAAGAGGATCACTTGTGCCCAAGAGTCTGAGGTTGCTGTGGGCCACTATGATGCCATAGCCCTTTACTCAGGGTGACAGAGTGAGACACCGTCTTAAAAAAAGGTTTCAAGAAACAAATTCTAAACTATCTAAAAACAGGCTCACCCAAAAAGAGCAATATGAGTAAGGGATTCTGGCTCCCTGAGGTGGGCTAGCTCCATCTGCTAATGATGAGATGTCAAGCATGGCCTTGGTCCTCAGTGGAGATCCTCATCCCCTTTTGCTCCCCTTGAGTCTCCCTTGACCCTGAGGTATCAGCTACTACACTTGGTACAATAATACTTCCCTCCAATATGTATGAAGGCTGGATGCTACCACAAGGCAGGGCTCCCCAAGAATCATCAGTCCAGCCACTGGCCTCCCACAGGTAAGTTAATAGACCCAAAGGGCTGAAAGGCAGTTGGAAGGTCCGTGAAGTGGCCAGGGCACAAAGGACTCATTGGTGACCCAGGCCCTCCTTTGGCTGCTTCTGCCATAGTGTTCTTGGTCATCTAGTCTCATCACTGAGCCTACTGAAGGAAAAGATCATGGGCGGTGCCTGTGGCTCATCGAGTAGGGCGCTGGCCCCATATACCGAAGGTGGCGGGTTCAAACCCGGCCTCGGCCGAACTGCATAACAGAAAAATAGCTGGGTGTTGTGGCAGGTGCCTGTAGTTCCAGCTACTCGGGAGGCTGAGGCAAGAGAATCGCCTAAGCCCGAGTTGGAGGCTGCTGTGAGCTGTGTGATGCCACGGCACTCTACCCAGGGCGATAAAGTGAGACTCTGTCTCTACAAAAAAAAAAAAGAAAAAAGAAAGGAAGGATCAGCTACAAAGTGAGGTGTCTCTCAGGCAGCCATCTTCAAAAGGAACCAGTGCATAGAGGAGGGCTGAAGGCCAGGTAGCCCCCAGACCCTTTATATTTCCTTAGAATTTACTGCAACAGCCTCCTAACTGGTCCTGCCCCTGGTCTTTGCCCCCCCCCCCCAACCTTTCTTCCAAGGCCCTGACTTCCTTCTTGAAATACTGGTAATTATTTTATTCCTGGGATCAAAGTATGTTTCCCAAATCAGTACTTTTCAAACTTTACCACTGAAGTACACCTACAGAAGACAAAAGAAACTTACTTTTTCCCAGAAGGCTGCACAGCCTGAGGCTTCTGCATGTACACCCAAACTCTCTTGGAAGTCTTCTGTTTTTGCTTAAAAATTTATGAGAAGTTTGCATTCTACCCCATGATAAAGATGAATTTTCTTTTAATATGAAGACGTTTAAAATTATTCACCTCAAGGAAAAGTGATAGTCCTGAAAGAAATACTGTGTTTATCCGGAGGCTTCAAGTGTCCTCCCTGAAGAATTATCAAAAGGATAAACTCCAAACTCCCGATTCTTTTACAATTTGGACCTCACAAACCTTTCTGCTTTTCTCCTGCTATTCCTTCATACATAATCCAGTCTCTGGGCCACCTGGACTCTGGTCATTTCCTAACATGCAAGCTTCTTCCCAGCCTCTGTGCTTTTGCTTCCTGTGGGACCACGTTCTCCACCTGTAGACAACTTACCATACTTAAAAGCCTCAGGGGCGATCAAACGCCACCTTCCACGTTAAACCTCTGGTCGCCCATGACAGATATGATGTGGAGGTGCCGTGAAAACAGACTGCACTTTGGAAGCAGAAGGCCAGTGCTCAAATCCTGGCTCCAGCTCTTGACAGTGGACACATTATCTAACGTCTCTTAGATCTCACATGTAAAATGAGGAATTATTATGCTTCCCTCAAAGGGCTGTCCTAGGGATTAAATAAGATTCAAGCAACTGTGTGGTGGCTAGCTCACACTACCTTCTGCTTCTCCAAATGCCGGTAGCCGTTTATTTATATCACCTGTATAGACAGCACACGTTTACACAGTCATCCTTTTTATTATGTCCTGTTCTTCATGTCCCAAAAAGCTTCTTATATTACTCTCATGGTCCTATGACTTGAAAGATATTATTAAATCAAATACATTTATGAAGTAACAGGCTGCTTTTCTAAGTTCTTGATCCTATTAAGCTTTTTGAATATTGAGAGTATTCCCAGCCCTTCCTCTCACATCTAACTCTAGGGACTGGGACTTGGGAGCCACCCACCACAACCATAAACACCTAGAGACCACAGCGCTGTCTCCACACTCCCCACGGCACCTTACTCAGCACCTTGCACTTCAAGCACACCTTGTAACTGCTTGTGGCATAAACAAAAAGTTTCACACACATGGGGCGGGGGAGTCCTCTCCAAATGAGCCAGTGGGAGTGCAGAAAAGGGGTCATTGTTACAGGAGGCAGAGCTGGAAGCAAGCCCTTCTCCCTCCATCCACCCAGGGCAGCACTCCCAATTATACCAGCTGGCCTCCAACTTGTGTGTGTGAGCCGATTAAAAAGCACCCTCTCTTCAGTGTCTGGAAACTCCTGCAAAGAAAGTTTGCTGCCCAAAGTTGGCTTTTGACTATAGTCTTAATAAGAGGCCTCAGCAGGCTGTGGTTAAAGAGACAATGTCATTTAGAGGAGCAGCTTGAAGCGGCAGTTAGGAGAAGAATTATTTTAATGAATACATTTCCTTTCAATTGTATGGGAATATCAAGATCCCATTAGAATGGGGAAGCAATTAGAACTAATAAAGATGAATGCACAGCGCTTGGTGCGTGCAGAATAACAAGCAGCCAACAAAGGGACTCCGGAGAGCCTGCTCTCATGCAAGGGAACCGGTGGCCAGCCACGGGGAAAGGCTCTGTTCAGCTGCTCAAAGCCCCTGTGTCCCGCACATTCTGATCACAGCCAGGAAACGGTGTGAGTTGGGCCTCTAAGAGGTGGGGGTTGTGCCCTCCCCCACCCAGCCCAGGCCCAGCCTCTTGGGGATTGAGATGGGCTCTTGGCAGCCCCTTGGCAACAGCCATTCAACCAGGGCTCTGGCTGCTGGCCAGCCTCTAGCCTGTCCCTCGCACTGGGCCTCATTGTGTTCAGGTGGCAAATGCCTTCTCACCAACTCTCCTTGGATGTTTAGAGAGGGGGTGGGACAGTGGAAGAAGGAGAAGGGGTGCATGAGTAGCGGGCCCTCTGCCCCCTGCTTCTCTCCCCTCCCCTGCTGGCCAGGGTCTGCTCCCCCTCTGGTTTGGTGTTATGTTACAGACACTGGTGAGTCACAGGCAGCCAAACACAGAAGTACTGTTGCTTACACAATTACTCTTCAAACAGTAACAAACAATTTTCATTACCCAAGTCAGATCAAATCATCCGCCTGGCCATCCTGCCTCAATCCCAGACACACAAACAGGACCCGAAGCCTCACATTCTACCCATTCTCCTTTGACAAAACAGGCCTTCATTTTGCACCAGCCTAAGGAAACGGGACAAAGCTCTTCCTCTGATCCATTCTTTGAGCCGGATCAGCCGCACAGCTGCCAAGGCTATTGGGGGTGGAAAAATAGGGAAGGCACACGGACCTATGCATTTTAGGGTCCAGTCAGATCTGGGTAAGATGTTACTCAGCACCTGCGTGAAGAAAGCATTCAGGAGTTTGGAGGACTCTATTGCCAAGTTTAGAAGGAATCCAACAAGATAACCTTGGCTCCCCACCAAAGTATTCACTGGCCTCAAATGCAGTTTCAGTACTTGACATTTCTTTATTTAATCTTTTTGGCCAGACAGTTTTTCAACCAGGAATGTGTAAACTCATTCTGAAATGTCTGTGGGAGAAGCCAGTCACCTTCATTACTAGGATTATTTTCTACCATTTCTCTTGCTTTAAAAAGAAAAAAGTCTGTACCTTTTGTTTCTTTTCTTTTCTTTTTTTTTTTTAACCTTTTCTTAATGGAAGAGCCCCTTCAAAGCATGTTTATATTTATAATCTTTGTTTGTTTTTGGAGACAGAGTCTGTCACCTTTGGTAGAGTGCCATGGCATCATAGCTCACAGCAACCTCAAACTCTTGGGCTCAAGAGATCCTCTTGTCTCGGTTTTTCATTTTCAGTAGAGCTGGGGTTCCACTTTTGCTCAGGATGGTCTTGAACTCATGAGCTCAAGGAATCCACCTGTCTCAACTTCCCAGAGTGCTAGGATTACAGGTGTGAACCACCGTGCCCCGCTATATTTATAATCTTGATTAAACCTCAAAATAACTCTGTGGGGATGGGCATCATAATTGTAAGGGTTGGCAGGCTTAAAGATGAGAAAACAGTGGGCTGGAGAGGTTCAGGGCAAGGTCACAGAATGAGTAATGACCTGGTCCAGTGCTTTGTGCTAAGATACCTTTGTACCTCCACAGAGTGCTAGACATTTCAGGATGGTTCGTCCTGGTATTCTGCTTTTCCAGTCTTAACTCCTTCTCCCTTCCACACAACACTATACTAAGCACTGTGGACTTTCGAATGACTGTAGTCTAGGCTGCAAAGGATCTTCTCTCAAGAAGATGCCAATCTAATAGTCAACAAGTTTTGTCATCCTCCCCAAAGAGATATTTTCCATCCCTTCATAGCTCCTTAGCTGGAGCTATGGTTTTAGGCAAAGGATTGATTTTAGAGTCTGCCTGTCCAGTTATATGGTGAGCAAAACGACTGTGTTGGTCCCTTCCAGCATATAACACTATGGCACCTAGAGACTAGCAAGTGACAAAGCCAAGTCCAGTCTCCTTTCCTACTCCTCATCACCTCCCATATCTCAAGGCCTTTCATTTAATTATTTTAAAATCTTTTATATTTTTGTCACTTCTGAGATATAAATTTATATACTGTTAAATATATGGCTATTAAGAGTACAGTTTGATCTACGTTTTGACAAATGTATACCTACATCCAAATCAAGACAGCACAGAAAGTTCCTGGATACACCATACTAGTCAATGCCACCTGGAGTCTCCATTACCCTAATTTCTATCACCATAGATTAGTTTAACCTTCCTGGCACAGCCGACAAATGGAATATTGTATGGGTAGCCTGTTGTATGTTTCTTCTTTCACTCAATGTCCTCCGTGTTGTATCAGTAGTTTGTTCCTTCTTTTTTTTAATTGTTGGGGATTCATTGAGGGTGCAAGAAACCAGGTTACACTGATTGCATTTGTTAGGTAAAGTCCCTCTTACAATCGTGTTTTGTCCCCAAAAGTTGTGGCACACACCAAGACCCTACCCCCTCACTCCTTCCCTCTCTCTGCTCTTCCTGTTCCTTCTTTTTTCATTACTATTATGTTAGTCATTTAGCTGTTAAAATTCAGCCCTACTGCTGTTGATTTGTCCCTCAAAATTCTTTCCATTCAATATATATCTTGCACAACTCCCCAGCAACACTTGCAATGAGGAAAATATGTAAATGAAATACTTTTTCTGTAGCAGTCTCCTGTTAAGTAGGAGAGGCTCTCTCTACTTCAAGAAGAACAAATAAACAGGCAGTCCAGCATGGTGGTCATGAGTACAAGCTTCAGAGTAGGCATATCTGGGTTCTCATTTCTAGTCTAGCATTAACAAATAAGTGGTTCAGGGCAGATGATTTAAGCTATAACCATTTTTTCATCTGTATGATAATAATACCTTCATAAGGATTTGTGAGGGCGACATTACATTGTACATAAAATATTTGGCCCAATGGAAACTAATAATAACCTCAAGCTAGACTATAATAGACATGTATCCTCCTGCTTCATTTACACACTTAGTGTTTTTTTTTTTTTTTTTTTTTTTTGTGACAGAGCCTCAAGCTGTAACCCTGGATATAGTTCTATGGCATAACATCTCACAGCAACCTCCAATTCCATGGCTAAATCGAGTCTCATTCCTATGCCTCC
>CAUYON010029030.1:0-26609 GCA_963573935.1 Arctocebus calabarensis | reverse complement strand
ATCCCTTGGTAGCCACAGGGCATTGGTTCCAGGATCTCCTGTAAATACCGAAATGATTCATGATGCTCAAGTCCCTGATGTAGAATGGTGTGATACTGGTATAGAACCTGCACACATCCTCCTGTATACTTTAGGTTGTCTCTAGATTATGGATAATACCTATTACAATGCCTATACATTACTTCATCCAGATAGAGTCAATGTAGTATCTGGCACAAGGAAAATTCAAATTTTCCTTTTTGGAACTTTGTGAAACTTTTTTTTCTGAATATTTTTGACCCACAGTTGGTTAAATCCACAGATGCAGAACCCATGGATGCTGAGGGCTGATTGTATGTGGGGTGTATTAGCTTATAATGTAAGCTATATTTATCTCCTACCTACACCTGTGGTCAGGAAAGTTTGAAAACATTATTAGTGATCATCAGTGAATCTGTTTTACTCTATTTATTGTTATCTAGCCCCCTTTTTTTTGAGACAGAGTCTCACTTTGTCACCCTCAGTAGAGTGCCGTAGCACCACAGCTCACAGCAACCTCCAGCTCCTGGGCTAGGGCGTTTCTCCTGCCTCAGCCTCCTTTAGTACCTGGGACTACAGGCGCCTGCCACAACGTCCGGCTATTCTTTTTTTTTTTTTTTTTGTAGAGACAGAGTCTCACCCTATCACCCTCGGTGGAGTGCTGTGGAGTCACAGCTCACAGCAACCTCCAACTCCTGGGCTTACGCAATACTCTTGCCTCAGCCTCCCAAGTAGCTGGGACCACAGGTGCTCACCACAACACCCAGCTAATTTTTGATGCAGTTCGGCAGGGCCGGCCTTGAACCCGCAGCCCTCGGTATATGGGGCCGGTGCCCTACTCACTGAGCCACAGGCACCGCCCCGCCTGGCTATTTTTGTTGCAGTTGCCGCTGCTGTTTTAGGCACTGTTTTAGGCAGTGTGTTTAGAACATGCTGCTGGGGCCATGTTCAAACCTGTCACCCTCGGTATGTGGGGCCAGCGCCCTACCCACTGAGCCACAGGGGCCAAGACTATCCCACCTCCTGTTTTTTGTAGAGACAAGAGTATCACTTTGTTGCCCTTGGTAGAGTGCCCTGGCGTCACACAGCTCACAGCAACCTCCAGCTCTTGGACCTAGACGATTCTCTTGCCTCAGCCTCCCAAGTAGCTGGGACTATAGGCACCCGCCACAACACCTGGCTATTTTTTTGTTGCAGTTTGGCTGGGGCTGGGTTTGAACCCACCACCCTCCGTATATGGGGCCGGCGCCTTATGACTGAGCCACAGGCACCGCCCTCCTGTCCCCTTTTTTAAAAACATTGTGATGTTGGCCAGGTGCGGTGGCTCACGCCTGTAATCCTAGCATTTTGGGAGGCTGAAGTGGGTAGATTGCCTGAGTTTAGGAGTTCTAGACCAGCCTGAGCAAGAGCGAGACCCTGTTTCTGAAAAATGTAGCCAGGCGTTGTGGCAGCACCTGTAGTCCCAGCTACTTGGGAGGTTGAGACAAGAATATTGTTTGAGCCCAAGAGTTTGAGGATTTTTTTCAGCTTGGTCTTCTTGTCAGTGGACTGGCTCCTCAACTGGAATGCAGGAAAGGAAAAGTTCTAGTTAGTTAACTAAGGCTCCGGTCTTTGCAAAAATAAAGGACCCATTTATGGTGTGCTAAGTGAGGCCCCAAGGAGTGAGAAGCCAGAGAAAAGCATGGTGCCCTGTGAGTGGGGCTCCTCCTGAAAAGTGAGTGCTGAGCAGGAATTTGAGGAGAGGAATGAGGAGTGACCAGGAGACTGGGGGGATGGGGGGTGAGCTCACAGGTCAGAGAATGGCACAGGGCCTTGGCCAAGGCTGGATAGGGCAAGCTTGGGTGGCTCCAGGGACTGGACTCAGGGCCTCTGCTATCCTTCCCCCTGCTGGTTCCTCCCCACACTGGCAGGTCCAAACCCAATCTTGCCTCCTCCTGCAGTGTGGCCACTCGGATTGAGCAGAGGAAGAAGATGAACTGCAAGTCCTTCCGCTGGTACCTGGAGAATGTGTACCCAGAGCTCACGTGAGTGCAGCCCTCACCCCCACCCCACCTTGGACTCCTCACCCCTGGTAGTCTGGCTCTTCTTAGCTGCTAGGATTTATGTTCATGCAAAGACTCTGGGGGAACTCAGAGGGCATTACCAGGAGTTATAAATTAGGCATAGTAGGAACTGAAATTTTTTTTTTTTTTTTGCAGTTTTTTGCCGGGCTGGGTTTGAATCCACCACCTCCCGTATATTGGGGAGCCATAGGCGCCACCCAGGAACTGAATTTTTTTTTGAGACAGAGCTTTAAGGTGTCGCCCTGAGTAGAGTGCCATAGCATCACAGCTCACAGCAACCTCTAATTCCTGCCTCTGCCTCCCAAGTAGCTGGGACTACAGGCACCTGCCACAACACCCGGCTATTCTTTGGTTGCAGCCGTCACTGTTGTTTGGTGGGACCCTGGCTAGATTCAAAACCTCCAGCTTAGGTGTATGTGGCTGGCACCTTAGCCACTTGAGCCACAGGTGCCGAACCAGGAACTGAATTTTTAACAGACTGAGTCTTAGACCTGAAAGTGGACATTGTCCCCTTAGAAAAACAGCACTGCATTTCTATGTAGCAAAGACTGTAGAAACATCCATGCCCTTGACCCCATTCTCTCCTTTCTGAGAGTTTATCCTTAGAAAAGAAAACAACCAAAGTGAAAAGCTGTTGACCAGTACATACGCAGGCTTTGCTGCAGTGAAAAAATGAGAAGCTATTGAGAATGGGGGCTGGGTGCAGTGAATCCTCATATATCAACTTGAACAAATATGCATTTGTTAATATAATTATAAAGATTGAGGCTCGGCACCTGTGGCTTAAGTGGCTAAGGCACCAGCCATGTACACCTGAGCTGGCGGGTTCGAATCCAGCCTGGGCCCGCCAAACAACAATGACGGTTGTAACCAAAAAAACGGCCGGGCGTTGTGGCGGGCGCCTGTAGTCCCAGTTACTTGGGAGGGGGAAGCAAGAGACTCGCTTGAGCCCAGGAATTGGAGGTTGCTGTGAGCTGTGATGCCTGTCACTCTATCCAGGGTGACAGCTTGAGGCTCTGTCTCGAAAAAAAAGGATTGAAAAAACTCTCTAGCAAAAATGTTTTCTCTAGCAAATGAGGAGACAAAGTGCCAGTGGTGTGCGCACTAGAGTCCCAGTCGTAGATGAACAGATAAACATGTGTGTTCCAGACAGGACTGGAATAAGCTGTGACATGTCCCTTTCAGAGTCTTGGTGACATCCACATGGTTCATTTCTCACCTCCTTCAGGTCTTTACTCAAATGTCTCCCTCTCAGGGAGACTCCCAGCTCCACCTCCCAGCATCACCTCCCTCCCCAGCTTATATCTGGTTATTCATTTTCTTTTCAAACTTGCCTGGAAGCTCCTTGAGGGTGGAGGCTTTTATCTGTTTGCTCAAGGTTTTATCTCCTGTACATACAACAGTGCCTGTCACAAATATTTGTGACTAAGTAGATTGTATGGACAATATGCCTCAGTAATGTCTGAAATTAGCATTCTCCCTCTGTAGCTGTCACCTTGGTGAACAGGTTTCCCACTGCTGCCAGCTTTCTCCCAAGGATGCTGGGTGGCTTTCCAAAACACTCCACCCCTCCTCAGAGTTGGAATATCTTTCAAAGAGGCAAATCTTTGTTGTTTGAAGGCAGATTTGAGTTTTGGAAAATAGCCACAGTTGGTTACAGCCAAGTCCAGTGAATAAGCTAGGTGATGAATGCAGATAGTATAATCTGAGGTCCCAAATACAGCGTGACTCTGAAGTAACAAGACTAAACTGACTCTGGGAGTTTAATTTTGAAGACTCCAAGAAACTCCAGAACAATTTGGGGAATTGCACCATACTTGGAAGAAAGTTGGCAGCAGCTCCCTGGACAATAGCTGTGAAGGGAAGAACATTAATTTATAAAAATGTAACAAATGATCAACTTCCTGAAGCGACTACTTTTAAGGAGACAGCGGTCACTCAGATCCATCATTTCTGAGAGGCTCAGGAGAAAAGAGTAGCCATTTCTTTATACCTTGTCAGCGTTTATACAACATTTGGACGCAGCCCAGAGACTAGGCTTAGGGATAAGAGTGGGGCAGCTGTCCTGGGACTGCTACCACAGGGGCAGGTTGAGAGATTACTTCTAAGCCCAGGGTCTCATTTGTAAGCATCAGTGGGGAGGCCTTCAGCGCCAGTGGTCATTCCCATACGTGGACAGTGCCACCTTGCTTAGGTGAGCTGATCAGCTTGCATACCTCCTAAGCAACAGGGGGTGGGCACAGGAGAGTATGAGGGTCTGGAACAAGCCCTGGGCCCCTTGCTGCATTTCCCCCTGAGCCTATTTCCCAACGAGGCCTCAGCAAACTGCTCAACTCTTAGAGAAAGGAAAGGTGACACCTCTCCTGGATGAAGCAGAGAAAGTGGAGCTACTACCTCTGGACACCCTTGCACAGCTGGAGTTGCAAAGTCAAATCCCTAAAGTGGTCAGACAGGTTATATAAATAAGGCTGGTGGGGGGCGGCGCCTGTGGCTCAAAGGAGTAGTGCCCCATATGCTGGAGGTAGCAGGTTCAAACTCAGCCCCGGCCAAAAAACTGCAAGAAAAAAATAAAATAAAATAAAATAAAAAACATTTTTAAATAAGTCTGGTGGGTGGGAATGAGACAATAGGGAGTTGTGGGGATTGTGGCAAACTAGGGGCCCAAAAGCCCCACCCAGAGGGTACAGGTGCTATTCCCCATGGTAGATTAGTATGCATGCTGGAATGTAAACTCAGTGTGGCCTGATCTTCCTATTTTTTCAAGAGAAGTTGGAGATTTTTCTGTGTAACCTTCAAATTTTTTAATATTGTCAAATAATTAAAAGCAATGACAGGGCGGGCACAGTAGGTCACACCTATAATTTGCCCACTTTGGGAGGCTGAGGGAGGAGGATCACCTGAGTGCAGGAATTTCAGATCAGCCCAGGCAACATAGTGAGGCCCCCATCGCTACAAAAAATAGAAAAATTAGTTGGATGTGGTGGCTTATGCCTATAGTCCCAGCTACTCGTGAGGCTGAGGCATGAGGATCTCTTTAGCTCAGGAGTTTGAGGTTGTTGTGAGCTACGATTATATGCCACTGAACTCTAGCCTGGATGACAGAGTAAGACCCTATCTCTCTTTCTCTCTCTCTTTTTTTTTTGAGACAAAGTCTCACTTTGTAGCTCTTGGTAGAGTGCTATGGCATCATAGCTCACAGCAATCTCAAATTCTTGGGGTCAAGTGATCATCTTCCCTCAGTTTTTCTTTTCCTTTTTTTTTTTTTTTTTGTTTGAGACACAGTCTTACTATGTCACCCTTGGTAGAGTGCTGTGGTGTCACAGCTCACAGTAACCTCAAACCCTTGGGCTTAAGTAGTTCTCTTGCCTTAGCCTCCCAAGTAGCTGGGACTATAGGTGCTGGCCACAACACCTGGCTATTTTTTTTTTTGTTGTAGTTGTCATTGTTTAGCAGGCCAGGGCCGGGTCGAACCCACCAGCTCTGGTGTATGTGGCCAGCGCCCTAATCTCTGAGCTATTAGCGCTCAGCACTATTAACTGGTACTGAGCCCAGTTTTTCATTTTCTTTTTCACTCTTCCTCATGCTGGTCTCGAACTTATGAGTTCAAGTGACCCACCCACCTCAGCCTCCCAGAGTGCTAGGATTACAGGTGTGAGCCACCGTGCCCTGCCTGAGACCTTACCTCTCTCTCTCTTTTTTTTTTGAGAGACAGAGTCTCACTTTGTCACGCTTGGTAGAGTGCCTGTGGTGTCACAGCTCACAGCAACCTCCAGCTCTTGGGCTTAGATGATTCTCTTGCCTCAGCCTCCCAAGTAGCTGGGACTACAGGCACCCACTACAACGCCCGGCTATTTTTTTGTTGCAGTTTGGCTGGGGCTGAGTTCCAACTTGCCACCCGTGGTATATGGGGCCGGTGCCCTACTTGCTGAGTCACAGGTGCCGCCGGAGACCCTGCTTCTTAATAAAAAAAGTACTCTGGGGCCAGAATCAGCTGGTAGCCAGTGTGACATCTCCAGGGGAGTCTGGAAAAGGTGCATGTTACTGCTAGGGGTGTGGAAGAGAAAGTGGAGGTCTCTGCCTCAGGCTTATGAGAGTAGATCAGCTCTGGAACTCCATGGCTTCAGCCAACCCTGAGGAAGAAAAACCTAGATCCTGCAGATATCCCCCTCACAGAATGCTGGAAATGTTATCATGGCCCCCAGGCCTGAGTTACCCCGTAACAGGAGGCAGCCTAGTTAGGCACACAGTTAGGTGCTAAGCCCTACTGGTTTTCATCACCCCCTTACTGGGTCCATAATGCGAGAATACAAGTGACCTCCTAAACCCAGGTATTCAAGACTTTATCAGCTGGGGTGACAGCCTCCTTAGGGTGTGACCCACAGGGTGTCAGTGTGTGTTTAAGTATTATTTTCCTGTGCATATAAAGTGCTTTAATATAATACTTTGAAACTTGCCTGTTTTACTTAACAGTATGCTGTGAACATTTGTCCATGTTACTAGATATTCTTTCATGAAGTCATTGTGAATGCCTTCAGGGTTTTTCATCCTATGGATGAAATCAGAATTTATTTATCCCAGCTCCTGTTGTTGGATAACCAGGAATTTCCAATGTTTTCAGTATAATCGACCACTCTGAAATGACTACCTTTGAACACATCTATAATTATTTCTGTAGGATAAATTCCTAGAAGTGCATTACTAGGTGGAAGGTGTACACATTTGTGAGGGCTTTGATGCAGGACACAGGACATAGGTGGCCAGGAGCTGGTCCCATCCTGCAGTCTCTGTGACCTGCTCTAGTCCAGGTGTGGGGGTAACACTCCTGTCCTGCACCTGCGTGCACACAGACATTGCGGACACCCTGTCCCATCATACCAGCTGTGTTTCCGGGAGAACAGTGTGTTCTCCACACTGCCCTCTGGGAAAAGTGGGGCCGATTTATGCTCTCTCCAGTAGGGCATGAGACGATTTAATCCCACAGCTATTGCCAATGCTGGACATTGTCCTTAAGAAAAAACATATGTATACACATGGGCATATACACAAATATGGTAAACAGTGTAGTTCTTTAATCATTTGTGAAATTAAACATTTTCATATTTGTGTAGTTAAATTTGCTAGTTCAAATGACCCCTTCCCCATCATTTTGAAAGTGGTTAGTGAGCCCATGTTTGCGCTCCAGCCTCTCCTCCCTCTGAACTGAGGAGCCCCGTGTTTCTGGTCTGAGCTCTCCTCCTGCAGGGTTCTCCATATCTCAGGCCTAGCCTCCAGGATGGTCCCTGGGCTCCCAGAGCAGCTTGGAAGGGCGCCTGAAGGCCAGGACCTAGTCTTCCCAGAGGCCGCTCCTCCTCATCCTCCCAGCCGCCCCCAGGGAGACCTCAGCGCTCCTAAAGCTGATGGGTACTGCTGTGAGGCAGAGGGCATGGGTAAGCCTGAAGAGGGCAGAGGATAAGCCTGACCACTGTCTTCTCTCCCAGGGTCCCTGTGAAGGAAGTGCTCCCTGGCATCATTAAGCAGGGGGTTAATTGCTTGGAATCGCAGGGCCAGAACACAGCTGGTGACTTCCTGCTAGGAGTGGGGATCTGCAGAGGGTCTGCCAAGAACCCCCAGCCAGCCCAGGTAAGCTGTAGAGGGGTTTGGATCAGGACTGGGAGAGGGTGAAAGCAGGGGACATTGTGTGGGAGAGGGGACAATCCCTCTGCGCACTCTTGTGTCTATACCCATCACAAACCCACTTTCCCAGGGCCCCTAATGCTTTGTTCCTGCCACATCGTTACCCCCTTTCCAGCCTGTCGCATAAGAACCTTCTGTCCACCACTTGTATTCTCCTTGCAGAAGGAGGGATGCTGCCTAGGCAGCACCCAGTTCTCTGGGAGACATAGCTTTGGTCAGCTAGTGTGACGGGTGGCAGGGTATCCATGACATCTGTGTGCACAAAGGTGCAGGACAGGTGTGTTACCCCCACACCTGGACTGCAGCAGGTCATGGAGACTCCAGTATGGACCAGCTCCCGGCTGCCCACGTCCTGTGTGCTGTTGTTCTCCCCCTTCCTCAGTGTCTTTGGTACATCCTTGACTGCCCTCTGGTCAGCTCCAGCTAAGCTCCCCCACCCCAAAATTTTGTGATGAAAAGGTTCAAACATGTAGGAAATTAAAAGAGATGTAGAGTGAATACCCTTACACGCACCCTAGCTTTTATAATTATTTGTAGAAAATTCTACAAACATATATCGTATATTTGCTCTGTCACCCATCTACCTGTCTATCCATTCATTGCTGTCCTTTTTGACCCGGTCTTTCTGGTCCCTGTGTGGCAGGCGTGGCTGTTCAGTGACCATCTCATTCAGCAGCAGGGGAAGTGCCTGGCTGCCACATCCACCTTAATGTCCTCCCCGGGGTCCCCCGTCATACTGCAGATGTGCAACCCGAGAGAAGGCAAGCAGGTAAGCCTCCTTGTCACTGGGCACAGGTGGCCTGCAGGCCTGGGAACACGCAGTGGGGATGCAGACCCTGACAAGAGCCCCAGGTTTAGACATATAGGCTCAAACAAGCCCTCCAGTGGGAGGTCAAAACTTCTTCAAGTAATTGACCTGAGGGGCAGCGCCTCTGGCTCAGTGGGTAGTGCGCCAGCCCCATATATCAAAGGTGGCGGGTTCAAACCCAGCCCCAACCGAACTGCAACCAAAAAGTAGCTGGGCGTTGTGGTGGACGCCTGTAGTCCCAGCTACTCGGGAGGCTGAGGCAGGAGAATCGCTTCAGCCCAGGAGTTGGAGGTTGCTATGAGCTGTGTGACGCCATGGCACTCTACCCAGGGTGACAGCTTGAGGTTCTGTCTCAAAAAAAAAAAAAAAAAAAATTGACCAGAAATTTTATTCAGGAGGAAATACTTCTTCACAATACAAACAATACATCTGCCAGGCTGTGAGCTCCATGAAGTCAGGAACTATTTGCTGATTCCTGCTGTATCCCTAACCCTGACAACCACCACAGTGCAAAGAAGTGTCAGCTTTTACCAAGAGATTGTGCTGGGAGTTTTAAATAGATCATCTCATCTAATCCTCCTGACCACCCAGGGATATAGGCCTTAGTAATATACCCATTTTATAAATGAGTAAACTAAGGTTTGCTGAATATACTGTATGTCAGATCACACATTTGGGAAGGGATAGAGCTGGAATTCAAATCCAGGTCAGTGTGATTCCTAGGCCCACATTCTTAACCCAGCACATAGTAGATGCTCAGTAACTGTTTCTTGGAATGATATAGTGGTTCATGCCTGTAATCCTAGTACTTTGGTAGGTCAAGGGGGGAGGATCACTTGAGCTCAGGAGTGTGAGACTAGCCTGGGCAACACAGCAAGACCCTGTCTCTACTAAAAAAATGAAAAATTAGTGGGGCATCGTGGTACACACCTGTAGTCCCAGCTACTCGGTAGGCTGAGATCACTTGAGCCTGGGAGTTTGAGGTTGAAGTGAGGTGGGATCATGCCACTTACTGCACTCCAGCCTGGGCAACAGAGCAAGATCTTGTCTCTTAAAAAAAAAAAAAGTATTTCTTGACTGCTGGCCAACTGGGGAAACTGAGACCTAGGTACAGTGATGTCCAAGCCCCATGACCAGCCCCACATGAGCTCTACCTTTTTCATTTGCCCAGCACTCTCATCCGGTGTTCCCAACAGTCCTGAGAGATCGGTCAGGCCACTCTGTTGAGGAAGAATGCTCAGGAGATGAAGTCACTTGCTCACTGTCCACAGCAGCCAGTGACAGAATGGAACCGGATACTGGATTCCCTTATATGCAGCTCCCCTCCTCTGCTGCCCAGGAAATGGGACCCACAGGCCAGAGGCTTTTCCAGCCCTTCCCCTGTTACCCTTCTTGGCAGTCCTTCCTGTGCCTGAGTCTAGCTGGCCTGCCTTTGGTGCCAGGGAATGTGCGGGAGGGTATCTGGCTCTCTGCTTTGCCTACAGGGAGGTTTCCCTCTCACCTGCTTTCTGTTTCCCCTGGTAGCTGTTTAGGGATGACTGACAGTTTGCTATTAAGTTCTGGAAAAGCAGCCAGGTCCTCTCCCTCCAGTGTGTGTGTACGCATGCACGTGTGTCTGATGGACTGGTATGCCCTGGCCTGCTGGACACTTCTGAAGCACTTTCCGATCAAAAGGGCACAGTCCTTCCTTGGCCCTAGCAGGCAGTGAGGCCAATGCAGCTAGAGTACCTACCTCTCTGTTGAGGAAACATTCCCAGGCAGCTTCCACTCAAATACCTCTCTGGAGTTCAGTTGTCCATTTTCCCCTTTCTGCCAGCCCAGCCTACCACCCCTGGCCCCATCCATTCTACCCCCGCAAGTCCTGCCAGGCTCCTGATGCCACTATGGGCCCCTGCGCCACACCCCTCCTGAGAGGACAGGGTGAGCAGCTCTCCTCCTGACAAAGCCTTCTGGAATCTGGGCCTCCTTGTTGTCAAGGCCAGTTGGGTTCCCTGTATCCGAGAGGCTCTTGCGTGTTAGACCAGGTGTGATAGGTCAGCAGGTCCCAGCTCAGTCATTACTTCCCCTCTTGGAACCTCAGTCTCCTTACTTTTGAAATGAGGGGCTCCCTCCCCTGCCCTGTCTTGTAGGGAAACTGTAAGAACCAGTATGTGGAGATGGGAGAGCATGTCACATGATTTTGTCTGGACCCAGAATTGAGTGGCCAGGAGAGTCTGGAGCCTTGAGGCTGCCTAACAGTACTGGTAGGAAGTGAGAGTGAGCTCCCCTGCAGCTAAGGGAGCATCTCATAATGATCGAGTGATTCATTCATTAATCATAAAACTGCATTGGGTACCTACCTTGTGCCAGAAAATGTGCAAACCATCTTGGCCACAAAGATGAAGGAAAGACATGGTCTCTGACCCCCAAAGAACTTACAGTCTAGTGGGAGAGTAAGAGCAGGAGGTCAGCCACTGCCTGTGGAGGGCTGGATGAGGGGGCAGCACCAATTATGGTTGGTGCAGCCCTGGGGCGGGCTGTGCAACAGAGATGTGGTGGCCCATAGTGGTGGTCAGTAAGCCCTTTCTTCTGGGGCAAGCACAGCCACTCTCCCCAGCTGGGTTTTGCTGGACAGTTGGCCTATATAAGGTAAATGTCAGAAACTAAAAAGCATGAAGAAACAGGATGCTGTGAGCTTCAGGGGGCCGAAAGCCTTTGACCTTTAGGCTCTCTGCTGGGACCATGTGGGCCCAGAGAGGCTCCTACATGGCCTCACTCCACAGCCCTGCATTCCCAAGGGAAGCTCAGGCCCCACCACTGCCTTCACCCTGTAGTGTTAGACCAGGTATGATAGGTCAGCAGGTCCCAGCTCAGTCATTAGGAAGCCAGGTTGGCTTCCTCCCCTGCCTACCCATGTCCCTTGCAGCCCTAGGCCTGGCCATGTAGCTGGGTGTGGCTCGCCTCTGTCCCAGTGCTCCAATGAGAACATGGTTTGGCTCCATTCACACGGTTGCGAGCACTCCCACCTCTAATGGCAGAAAGGTGGATGAGGGGAGACAGCTACATGGGAGAGAAATAGGAGGAAGCCAAAAATAGACCTATCTCACTATTCTTCCTGAGCCTTGAAACCTCATCCCTTCTGTTATCCAGGCCCTTCCAAAATGTTCTCCAGGAACAGCTCTTCTCCTTGTCAAACCAGAGGAGGGGAAGGCTCAGGAGGAGAAAGCACTGATCTGGGAGCCCCTTTCTGACTCTGTGATGGGAGAACTCAGGTTCCTCCTCCATCCTTCCACCCAATGCTTTCAAAATTGATGGCCAGGCTCAGCACCTGTGGATCAACAGGCTAAGGCGCCAGCCACATACACCTGAGTTGGCGGGTTCGAATCCAGCCCGGGCCCGCCAAACAACAATGACGGCTGCAACCAAAAAATGGCCAGGTATTGTGGCAGATGCCTGTAGTCCCAGCTACTTGGGAGGTGGAGGCAGGAGACTCGCTTGAGCCCAGGAATTGGAGGTTGCTGTGAGCTGTGATGCCACAGCACTCTATCCAGGGTGACAGCTTGAGGCTCTGCCTCAAAAAAAAAAAAAAAAAATTGATGGCCAGTCCCCTCTAGAGAGCATAGGGGCTGGCCTTACAGATCAGAAGCTTAGGGCTGCTGGAAGAAGAAAGCTCATTGCCAGAACTTATAAACTCAAGTGCCTACAGGGAGCTTCTGAGGAAACCCATGTAGGAGAAAAGACAAGACCAGGCGGGAACCACTGCAAACTGGAGAGCAAGAGCCCCATCCTGAGCAGACAGCAAATCCTCAGCCCCCGCCAGCTGAGGCCACAGAAGGAGCTGGGCCCAAAATCTAAGCAGAGGCCGGATATGCAGATCTGTCTGTAGCAACTAAGCCAGATTTCATTTATTTATTTATATTTATTTTTTAGAGATAGGGTCTCGCTTTGCTGCCCAGGCTGGAATAGCTCAGTCTCAGACTCTTGGGCTCAAATGATCCTCCCTCTTCATCCTCCCAAGTAGCTGGGGCTACACATGTGTGACACCATGCCTGGTTAATTAATTTCTTGAAATTTTTTGTAGAGACAATCTTGCTATGTTGCCCAGGTTGGTTATGTACTTCTGGGCTCAAGTGATTCTCCAACTTGATTCTCCAAAGTGCTGGAATTACAGTTGTGAGCCACCATGCCTGTCCTCACATTTCAAATAAACACTGTGGGCCTCTGCTTTGCCTCCTCTGATCTAGACAGTAACTTCATGCCAACCTGCAGAAGCAAGAGCCCTGTGGGGGGAGATAGGTCTTAAAGTTTGTTTAGGGGTGGGAGTTGGGGGCAGCCTCTTATATAGAGATACACAGCCTGGTTGAAGTGAGAGATGCGTCCTAGGCATATACAGGGTTGTGTATACTACACATGAAATAAAAGCACAATGTTATTACTTGTAGTCATTATTTTCTTATCTCCCTCTCCCTTCCTCCTAGAAATGGAGGAGAAAAGGATCTTTCATCCAGCATTCAGTCAGTGGCCTCTGCCTGGAGACGAAGCCTGCCCAGCTGGTGACCAGCAAATGTCAGGCTGACGCCCAGGCCCAGCAGTGGCAGCTGCTGCCACACACATGACGGTAGCCCTGGAGCCTCCTGTACATTTTGCATGAGACTTTGGGACTGGAAGGGTGGGGGAGAGCAGAGCAGGCCGTTTTCATCCCCTCACATTTCTGCCAGCATCATCAGCAGATGCCTCACCACCACACATGTTTCTCCAAAGCTTGTTCCAGGAGGGTGCAGGGGGCATGCCTCGATACCCTCTGTACCATCTCAGCCTTGCGTGGGGAGAGGAGATGGTCAGGGTGCTGGACTTTTGCTGGGCAGAGACTGGCAGGTGCCCCTGGCCCTTTGTCCTCTCCCTCGGTGCTTCCTGGTGCCCAAACTGGTGTGTGGGCCCTCCTCTTGTTGCCTGGGGAGGACAAGGACAGCAGCCCACACAAGAGTCCATTTGGTCCTGAGGCATGCCTGTGGGCATGAGAGGAGAAAGTGGGCAATGTGGATGGAGAGGCTGAAAGCTGGGAACAGAAGAAAGGAGAAGGGCAGGTGAGGACCAGGCAGGAGGAGACCTGTCAGAGAGCCAGGCCCAGGGAATGCTGGGTGGGGTGTGGGAGGGATGAGATCCTGGGGGCAGAACATGGATACTTTATGAGAAAACATGGATGGAAGAACAGAAAGCATCAGAAGACCAGGTCTCTTTGCCAGGATGTTATCCTGCCATGCTTTTCCAACCCCAGGGTACCCACATTCTTAGCAAGAGGCTGCAGAGGGACCATTAGAAGAAGACTTGGAGCACAGTGTATTAAACAGACTCCATACTTTTCTGGCCCTATGTCTGAGAACTCAGCCTTAATGCCCAAGCTGGTGCCCTGCCGCTCTTCTTCACCACCTGGGACCACTGGGAGGATGCACAGCCCATTCCTCCTTCGTAGTTTTCAATTATTGTTTTCTCTAAGATCTCTGCCAATCCAGCATCATGGGTCAGAGTGTCTGGGAAGAATGGGACCTCCTTTCTGGAGCATGAATTAAGTCGTTAGAGGCTAAGCTACCAAGGCTAAACCTCATCCTCATTCCACTCCCTGTGACGGGAGGGGTTTTCTCAACTGCTCAGCTACTGCATTGGGCTGGGAGGCTGGCTGGTGGCTGCTGTTTGTGTAAAGAACTTTTAACTTCCTTCTCACAGCCACTGAGAACTACCATATCTATCCCATGGCCTTGTTTTCCCACCTCTGCTGTTCCCTTGCCCTTTCCCCCCATTCCACTAGCTCAGGCCGTGTGGTTTTGGGCAAAAGATATTGGAACCAGGATCCCTGGGGGTCTCCTCCCCAAAGCAAACCAGTTTGGGGTAGACACATCTACCCTAGAAGCCCCTAATCTTTCATAGGTATGATCCACATACCCATAGGGAGTTTATGGATTCCAGAGGGTCTAAGAATTTCCAGAAATTGTCCCCCAAATATATATGGGCAAATATGCATTTTCCTGGGGAGCGAGCTCATGGATTTCCCCAGCTTCTTAAAGAAGTCCCTGACCTCCAAAGGGTCTGAACCTCTGCTCTGGATTGGAGTCACTGTCCATCTGACCTGCCATCTGACTCTGTCTCCCTCCCTGGTGTGCCCAAACTGCAATGGCCTACTCTCTATACATGGCCCGCTCCCTCTACGTGGCCCATGGGTCAGAAGCCAAGTGTCCATGCTCTGAGGCAGATGCTCGGAGGGTTCTCTGGCAGTTTCCTCTAAGCTGACTCTCACCAGCGTCCTCTCGGCAAGCTCAACCAGATGCCCCCCTGGACTCACTGGCGCAGGGGGGCTCTTTCGGGCTCTTTGCCCCCACAGCCACAATGCTCCAGGCCTCTGCTGTGATGTTTTGTCAATGCCATCTGTGGACCTCGGATCCCCTATTCAACCGGGAGGCCTCCTGCCACAGCTTAGAGCAGAACTGGGACAAGGACAAAGGCATCTCCCCAGAAGATGGGCTACAAGGCCTGGGCCATGCTCGGGCGTGGACCTACAGCGATGGGGAATGTGGACTGCTCTTCTTGAATGTAAGAGGACCACTGCTCAGGGGGCCTTTGAGAGGGTCTCTCCCTTGTTTCCTGTGATCACTCTATACCAGGCCCTGCACTGGTTAGCTGTCCTTTGTGGTGATTCAGCCCTATTCTGGTTTTGCTTTTCCTCTCTAGACCAAAGCATGTGCCACTACCTGTCCTTGCGGACCTTGTCTTTATGAAACACATACCTGGAATAAAACCACTTCTTACATGTTCACGTGCACCAGTGCCTTCCTTCCCGACTCCAGCCCATGCCCTTCAGCGCCACCCTTGGCTGTAGGAGTGAAACTGAGCATGCCCCCTGAGAACTTGTTCCTCAGCCTCCATGAGTTGCCCTGGGGGCAGCCAGCAGGTGACTCTGCTGCTGTCCAAGCCTGAGACCAGAACCCAGGATCCAACTCCAGCCAGGCTGAGTCCATGTTCCAATTGTCTCATCACAGGTCACTACTTGGGGCTTGGAAATAGAAATCAAAGGGCTTCCCCGAATGGCTGTGATCTGCTCCCCAACCCCCACACTTGCCTTCTTTCCCTGGGAGTCAGCCCTGTGCCCTCAGAGCTTCCCTTCCCTGTCTCTACCATACAAGAAGGCAGTGAGAAAAATTCAGGCAGGACACTTTTCCTGGGTGAAAACAAGAAAATAATTACAACAATCTTACTAGACTAGCCTTGCTTGATTGAGTAGTAGATGCCCTGTCTAATGTTTCCATGGAAACCAGTGGAAAACCTCCATTATTTCTGTAAAAATAAACGCTGCTTCAATGCACAAATGAACTGCAGCCGGCAGGCCAGTGCACCACTGACTTCTGGACGCAGCCATTTCCACCCTAACCCCTACATCCTTCGGGCTGCCAATCTGGGATTCCCCAGGATTTCTGACCCCTAGGCCTGAAGGGCTGGAGCCAAGCCCAAGATGGCTGCAGGGCACATGATTTGGCAATGCCATCCAGCTTTGGCCTTCCAGGCAAGTCACTGCAGAAGACTCTGGCGGCAGTCTCCATCCCTCCGTCCTCCCAGGGAGTACAGCCCTCTGCCTCCTCCGGCCCCTCCTGGCCCAGCTGGGCCCTCTTGCCATTTTCTGTCTATTTTCACTCCTGGCCTGAGAGTTCTGGTGCTTGCTTCTGAATCTGGCTCTCTTCCCTTGCTTATTTTCTTCCAAACCTACTCTCCCCAGGCCCTTTTTCCTCTCCCATCCACCTTCTTCCAGGGAGCTTTAGCTGCCAGACTTTAGCCAGTCCCCAAGGAATCAGCAAAAGCCCTAGTGCAGGCCATTAGCAGTAGGCCTTACCAGACTGGCCAGAGAGTCCCTGGCACACAGGGTGTGGTGGCGGGAGGGCCATCTGCACTGGTCAGCCGCTGTTCTTCGGCAGGGAGTAGACCCTGGATCCCTGGGCCTCTGTGACTTGGCTCTTCCCCTGGCCCCTCAGGGGGGTTTTCTCCATTCACAGTTGAGAAAAATAACCTGGACAATAGCACTGTTTCCAAGGGCTCTGGTGCCCCAGGCCCACGCTGGGCAGGGTGTGGGAGGCCCCAGGCCCATGGGGAATGTTTTCCAGCTCCGGATAGGGTGTGGGCCTCTCTCACCAGGGAACAGGAAAGGAAACCTGGACAGGGAGAGGCCTGAGTTCACAGTGTACACAGTTTCATTCCTTCTGAGTCAGTTTTCCTCCAGAAGGGAGAGGGATTAGGCAGCTTCTGTCATGGTAAGAGGTCTTCACTGCCAGGCACTTAGGAAAGACCCAGAGATAGAGGACAGGCTACTCTCTCCTCCTGGCAGCTGGGCTGTCTGAGTACTGAGCTTGACTGAGGCTCTAAAACCATCCGAGGACAGCCCTCTCCTACTGAATTCAACCCCATGAGGCACAAGGAAGAGTGTACTAGTGGACTCCAAAGACCCATCCCCACCCTTCCATTCACTAGCCATGTGATCTTGAGTCTCTCCCCATGTGGGTGGGCTGCAGGTCCCACAGCCCTGTTGGGCAGCTCCAGAGCTCCAGGTTCCTGGCCCAGAACTTGCTTCTTAGGTAGGGAATGTCTATCCTATCTTGAGCCTTGGTCTCTGTGGGGGTGGAGGAGTAGAGGTTTGTTATGGCTAAATCAGGCTGCAGCAGGTGGTGGGGTGGCCTGTGTGGCAAAAGAGTGACACCAGGGGCTATCTCCTGGCTGTGCAGTGTCCTTGGTCCAGCCATAAGGTGGGGCTTGGGACTGATCTCTTTCACTCTGTCAGATGCTGTGAAGGTGAACAGGCTTTGGAAGCAGCTAGAGCCCCTGGGGGCTGGCTGCCCTCAAAGACCATGCAGACTTTCATGTTCTGCATCATTATCATGTTCATCATCAAGCCCTCAATGGTGTGCTGAACACTTGGAGGACAGGGAATGATCTTGGAGAAGCCCTGTGAATCACTGATCAAGGCTGTCTAGCACCTGACACTAGCCAGCCAGGCCAACCTCACCTCCCACCCTCTCTTCCCTACACTGCCATCCAGCCAGAATGACCACAGTCCTACTTAAAGTTGCTTTCTGCTTTCTCTTATTTGTACTTTTGTGGTTCCTTGTGCCCTTGCTATCTCTGTGGGCTGAACCAGTTTCCCAGACAAATGCAGCTTCCACGGGGAAACCCTTCCTGATCTTCCGCCTATCTGAGAAGAATCTCTGAAGCTTGCCTCTTCAGAGCTGAGTGTTCCTCCCTAGCCTTAGCCACCATCCTCCTCTATGTGCTGTGATGTGCACCTGTCGTCTCTGGTCTTGTCTCATCTTTTCTGTTAGACTGTGGCTCCTTGCTGACAAGAACCAGGCCTCCTTCACACCTCCCACGGCCACAGCTCAAAGCTTGCCTTATGGTAGATGTGTGCTTGCTAAATGAATGAGTTAAAGATAAAGCACTTGGTTTGTCTTCATTTTGTTTTATGTTTAATGATAAAGCACGCCTGCTTGCAGGAATCAGTACCTTGCATACAGAAAGCACTGTGTATGCATTTGTTCACTTTCCCCTCACTTCTTGAAAGCTTGGTATCTTTATAGCCCATCTTCCGACTTATTGTTTCTAAGTTCTCAACAACAATGCATTGGCAGTGCTGAGGGAGGCAGTGCTGACAGAGATGGCGACTTTCTGCATACCCTGAATCTTGATAAGGCTACCATGCACCCTGATGAAGCTGGTCCTGATATGCTTAGCTTATGGATGAGTGGAGGCTCAGTCAGGAGAAACTTTCACAAAAATAAATATCTAGATTTAAACTCAGTCCCCCAGGAGTACGTGTCAGTGGTTCTCAAATTGTGGTCCCACACACCACTGTCTTGAGCACTATCAGGGAAGTATTAGAAATGCCAGCTCTTGTGTGAGCTTGTCTCTAAAGAAAAAAATAAATAAATTTTTAAAAGAAAAAAAAATAGAGGGGCGGCACCTGTCGCTCAAAGAAGTAGGGCGCCGGCCCCATATGCCGGAGGTGGTAGGTTCAAACCCGGCCTTGGCCAAAAACTGCAAAAAAAAAAAAAAAATGCCAGCTCTTGGGACCCACCTGGACTTACTGAGTCAGAAACTTTGCGGGGAGGGCCAGCCAGGGAGATTTTTTCTGATGCTTGCTCAAATTTGAGAGCCACTCTTTTGATGATTGGGGGTTCTGGTCCCCTGACTGAGGGCCACAGGTCACGACCTGGTGTAGAAGGCTCAGAGAACTGTGTGCTGCAGGCCTGGCTTCTGCTCAGCAGACTGCCTGCCACAGAGCTCTGGGCAGTGATGGACCCTCTGGGGCAGACAGCAGGTATGCCCCAGGCTGGGCCAAGGGTTGCTGCTGAGCCAGCTGCCACATGCCAACCTTGCTTTGCATGATTTATGAGTTTCTTCCCCAACACCAACTACATATGGCTGACTTCATTCTAGAAGAGCGTCTACCCTGGAAAATCCATTAATCAAAGAATCAGTGCTGCACTGCCTGGCCTACAGGATGGGCGTACATTTACCATGAGTTACGTAGCTAAGTCCTTTTTATGGATTCCCCCATCCAACGACATTCATAGCCAGTCCTATACCTCTGACCAAACATTGATATTTGAACTCTAATCCTCACAACAACTCCATCAAGTAGATATTTTCAGCATTACCCAACTTATAAACCAGAAATAGAAGTCCAGAGATGTTAACACCCTTACAATTATCCCGTTAGCAGGAGGTAAAGCCAGCATTTAAAATCAGGAAGTCTGGCTCAGTGCCTGTGGCTCAACGGGCTAAGGCGCCAGTCACGTACACCTGAGCTGGCGGGTTTGAATCCAGCCCGGGCCAGCCAAACAATGACGGCTGCAACCAAGAAATGGCCAGGCGTTGTGGCGGGTGCCTCTGGTCCCAGCTACTTGGGTGGCAGAGGCAAGAGTCTTGCTTGAGCCCAGGAATTGGAGGTTGCTGTGAGCTGTGATGCCATGACACTCTATCCAGGGTGACAGCTTGAGGCTCTGTCTCAAAAAAATAAAATAAAATAAAATAAAATCAGGAAGTCTGATGCAGGGGCCATGGTTTTCCCTGCCCATTAATTGCCTTTTGCAAACTGGTTTGTATTCACACAACTTGGAGACTAAACTTCTCTTGGGCTCACTCTAAAACCCAGCACTTGTCCCTCACATCTCACATCTTTGCATAGCTGATGTTCAGAGCACTGAGAGGTAGGGAAGGCCAGGGTTGACTCTACTAGTCAACACAGGCTGAAACTCCTAAAGTCACAAATCAGGAAACTGGGAGCACAGAATGCGACAGACCCAAGAACATGATGTTCCAGGCACATGAAACCATTGCTGATTGTCTCTCAGGTGTCAGGCATCTTCCCTGGAGCTTGGGAGGGTGGGACCTCCACAAGATCTGGCCCTGAGGGCCGAGGGCCGCTTGGCTGTAGAACCTGCTTTCTTCTTGCATTTCTGGCTGGGACTGTTTTTTCCAAATGTCCCCCTGGCAGTAAGGTGCTGTGCTCAGCATTACTTCCCCTGAGACGTCAGTTTTGTGCTTGTTCAGATCTCGGTGTACCCTACCTCGTGGCCTTGATTACCTTGGTGGGGACATGAGAGTGTTTTGTAGAGTATCCACGGTTTTCACCAGGTGTCTGAATCTCTGCATGTTGACCAAGCAGTCAGGCTTATTTTTAATTTATTGTCACCAAATGTGTCCATCTCAGTTATGTCTTGACTGCTTTACTGTGTGAGAGCAGGGGTGGAGAGTTGAGAAGTCCAGCTATACGGTAAGACAATTGTTTCAGTTCTGGCTCGGCCACTTGTGAGCCAGGAGACCTTCAAGCCAGCCACTTAGGTGTCCTGAGCCTCAGTGTTCTCAGCTGAAAAATGGGTGTGATTGGGGGGGAAAGTGAATGAGAAAATGCCTGTGGTCAGGCCCTATATACTGAAAAGTAGGTGCTGCAGTCTGGGAAGCATTCAGGAATATTCCTTTGGGCACGGAGCAGGCCATAGCTACTGGACCCCAAAGCTGGTTGGGACATTCTCCAGCTATCAGAGCAAGATGGAGTGGAGGTCCGAGGGAGTGGGGAGTCAACCAAGGAAAGAAGAGGCGGGGGAGTCTAGGCACCTACTTTGCTCCTAAGGTGGAGATTGCTGGTCTGGCCTTGAAACAGTGTTTTATGGTGCGGCTTTTACCTTTGTGAAGGAAGAAAGTAACTTCCGCAGGGGACTTGATGTTTGAAAATTTTAAGCATGTTGGAGCCAGGAGGGAGGGTTATAAGGCAGGAAGAGAGGCTCCGACTGGGAACTTCAGAGTGGAGCTGCCCCTCTCATCTGCATCCCCTGCCTGAAACAGTCGGGGGCTCCCTGCACCTGACCATGGAGCTGAGATGGAAGCTGGGGATGTAGTCCTAGACCTGTAGCTTCTGTCAGTGGAGGCCACACAGGCATGGCCTTGCCACTATCAAAAGGTCTAAGGAAGGAGAGCAAAACCACACTATCGAGAAGGACCAACAAATATTTATCAATGACAGAGAAAGCTGCTGTCAGGAGGCTCTTCCCAGCCCAGGCTTGTTTCTGCCCGGCAGAGTAGAAAGACAAGCAGCTGTGGGCACAAACCCAGAGCTCAAGCTTGGCTGTGCCTGTCACTAGCCAGGCAGCCTGCAGGAAGGTACTTTAGCTTTCTTTCTTCCTTTTTTTTGAGACATTATCAAGCTGTCGCCCTGGGTAGAGTGCCCTAGTGTCATAGCTCACAGCAACCTCCAACTTGGGTTCAAGTGATCTTCTTGCCTCAGTTTTTCTATTTTTAGTAGAGACGGGGTGGGGGGGGTCTCACTTTGGCTCAGGCTAGTCTCGAACTTGTGAACTCAAGCAATCCACCCACCTCGGCTTCCTAGAGTGCTAGGATTATAGGCGGGAGCCACTGCGGCCGGCCAGTACTTTAGCTTTCTGAAACTTGGTCCCCTCGCTGGAAAAACAAGGATGACAAATACCTCTTCTGAGGGACGTTGTGAGGTTTAACTGAGGTGGCATTTGTAAAAAGCTGGAGTAAACAAAGAAAAGGAGGCATGGTGCCCACAGGAGGGCCCAAGCTCCTTGGAGAAAAAGAAATTGTTTTTTGCTCACAGCTGGACCATCACAGAATGGTACAGAAGAGGTGGTCACTGAGAGTGTCCTAAGCAATGGATGAATGACTGAGGCAGAATGAGCCTCTCTGGGAAGGCTTGAACTCCAACCACAGCCCCAGCCCTGGGCCAGGGCCCCCAGTGTCTGAAAGGGAGCACATGTGCAAGACAAGTGCCAGCAAGCTCTGTAGCTTTGCAGATGGAAGGATCCTGTTAAGTAGGGACCAAAGAGATGGAAAAGTGGCTACAATTCATGGGCAGGAACATCCACCTCCATCTGTAGTCACAGGGTGAGAGGCCTTCCCAGAGGGTCCAGAGGGTCCCTGAGTACCTGGACTTGCCATTTTGCCTGAGTGAGGGTTGTATTGCAGTTGCCATACTCTTCTGCATTCCCATTGAGTTGCAAACTGTGTGAAGACAAAGCCTTGTCACAACACTTAGACAGTGCCTAGCACAGGGGAGGTGCTCTGTACCTGTTTGTTGGCTGAGAGAGTGGAGAGCAGTACAAGAAAACAGCTGTTCTGGGGCGAGGCACAGTGGCTCATGCCTGTAATCCCAGCCCTCTGGGAGGCTGAAGCAGAATTGCTTGAGCTCAGGAGTTTGAGACCAGCCTGAGCAAGAGTGAGACCCGGTCTCTACTAAAAATAGAAAAAAGAAACTAGCCAGGCTTGGTGGTGGGCACCTATAGTCCCAGCTCCTTGGGAGGCTGAGGCAAGAAGATGGATAACTTGAGCCCTGGAGTTTCAAGTTGCTATGAGCTATGATGTTACAGCATTCTAGCCTAGGCAACAAAGTGAGCTTTTGTCTCAAAAAATAAAATAAAATGAAATGAAACTGCTGTTTTCTCTCAGTTCTGAAAGTCTCTGGGCATTAGGGTTCATGGCAGTTTGTTCTCAGCTTTCGCTTTTAATTTATCTGTTGACTTGGTTTTCATGTAATCAGGCGAGGTTTGAACCAGGGAAAATTCTTTTTCATCAGGTACAGGAGATCCAGCATTTGCAAGTTAATGCCAAATCAGTGCCTGATTAAACAGACAATGAATGTGATAACAAAGATTATACAGCAGAGATGAGGCAGCAAGTACGGATGCAGACGCACCTTCCTGGTTAGAGAACTGCCTCACATACTAATGAACTCACAGGCAAATGGAAACCGCAGCTTCGGAATTGGTTTTCACTTAAACTAGCAGCAAAGGGAAACTGATGAAGGATTTTCTGTGGCCTAGCAGTAGTCTTCCTCAAGCTTTGCCCAGGGCCAGGATATAGCTCAGGATATAGGAGACTTTAGTTTATTTGCATACAAATTGCAAATGTCTACAAAGTCTTTGCTCAAGCAATTTTTAAGTAAAATGTTATTGCTTCCCTGAAGACTATAATTCCTTGGTTTTTCTCTTCAATATTCTTCTCGCTTAGCATTTTATTGACCCAGATTTTCCACCCCAGGAGCACACAGGAGAGCAGATAGAGCTAAAGGAAGGAAGAATAGGTGGCTGGGTGACCAACCTGCTTCTCAGGACACTCCAAAGATCTAAGTATTTTAAATATTATTTCATTTAATTCTCAAAGCAGCTCCTTGGGGTAGACACTATTATTATCTCTATTTGTAATGTGGAAATCAAGGTTCAGAGACAGTGTGTTAGTCTTTTAAAGTCAGCTAAGAAATGACAGGGCAGGGCCTAGAATTCAATGACGTCTAACTATCAGAATTTATTCTTTTTTTTTTGAGACAGAGCCTCAAGCTGTCACCCTGGCAGAGTGCCGTGGCATCACAGCTCACAACAACCTCCAATTTCTGGGCTCAAGTGAGTCTCTTGCCTCCGCCTCCCAAGTAGCTGGGACTACAGGCGCCCGCCACAATGCCCGGCCATTTTTGGGTTGCAGCCATCATTGTTGTTTGGCCGGCCTGGGCTGGATTTGAACCCGCCAGCTCAGGTGTACGTGGCTGGCGCCTTAGCCAGTTGAGCCACAGGCGCTGAGCCCAGAATTTATTCTTAAAGTATACTATTCCTATAAACCACTTACTCTTTATAGCTCTTTATATTAATATTATACAATTCTGTTAAAATTATTAATGATAGTGTTCAGGGTCTACCGACTTGTTCCTAAGTTGTTCTCAAATAGAAATGTGCTAGGTGCCCAAGTCAGAAGATCAGCTACAAAATTTTTAGGGTTTAGTGCAAAAAAGAAAATATAGGTCACTTAATTAATAAATCATTAAGAATTTCAGAGTTCTGGAGCAAGATGGTGGCCAAGTAACAACTTCCTTGCAACTGGGCACAGTGAGACTGGGGAGAGAAGATTTCAGGCATCTCTGGCTGGCGGGATCTGCCCGGAAACATCCCTTTGGGACATAGAGAGACAGCGTGAGACTTTTGGACCCCCTGAGGAAGGTAAAAGCAGTGGAGAACTGGCAAGTGGTTGAGTGTGTCCGTTCATCTAATCCTGCTGGCAGCTGTAGGTACAGCAGCAGTGAGATTGCAAACTGGAAAGGCCTTACCTACGAGCTGTTTGGGTTTGGGGGGGCTTGGCACTCAGTTGAACTACCTTGGGAGAACTTGGGCAAGAGTGTGGTGGTCTTTGAGTGCTATCTAGGACCCCAGACTGAGCTACCAAGCCAGACGGAGCTTCCAGTGTTTGGTTGTGGGCTGCGTGGAGCCACTGTGGGAGAACTGCCCTGGCAAGCTCCACCCTCAGGGTCCCAGAACAAGCATTGGGCAAAAGCGAGTAATCTAGTGACTGAGCAACCTAAAGGCGGGGACTGAGACGCCTTGCAGCCTTAGCTCACAGGGGCATTGGGTGAGACCGATTTTGGCACACTAGGTAAGTGGATAGCCACTTAAGGAGTGATCCCAGCGACAAGTGCTTTCTTGGGAAAGCTTCTGGTTAGTCCAAGTTAGCAATTTAAAGTGCCTTCTAAGCCGGCTGAGGAGGATTTAGGGTTTGAGAAATCATTAGAGGCCTCCAGTCTCCATTTCGTACAGCCATATCAGCACTGTGATTAACATACCATACCCCAGAAGATCACCTGTTGCCCAGACAATATTCAGCAAGATATATATACTGCTTTGTTTTTTGTTTTGTTTTATTTTGTTTTGTTTTTGAGACAGAGCCTCAAGCTATCACCCTGGACAGACTTCTGTGGCATCATAGCTCACAGCAACCTCCAATTCCTGGGCATAAGCGAGTCTCTTGCCTCCGCCTCCCAAGTAGCTGGGACTACAGGCCCCTGCCACTACGCCAGGGCATTTTTGGTTGCAGCCGTCATTGTCGTTAGGCGGGCCTGGGCTGGATTTGAACCCGCCAGCTCAGGTGTATGTGGCTGGCACCTTAGCCCATTGAGCCACAGGCGCCGAGCCAGTTTTTTGTTTTTAATTTCAACATTTTCCTTAAATATTTTTTTCTTTTTTTTCTTTCTTTTCTTTCTTTATTTTTCTAGTTTAAATATAATTTTACATTGTTGCCTTTTTCAACAACTAGAACTTCATTTTTGCTAGTGTTTCTACCCCCTATTATTTGTTTTTTTTCCCCAATTTTATCCCATAAGTTTTTGGTTTGCTTGTTTTGATTTGATTTATTGCATTTTTGTCTTTCCTCTCTACTTGGTGGAGGTGGGGTACTGTGTCCAAACAGGCTGGCAAAGAGCTGCTGACCTAACCACCCAACCCGGCACCCCCAGAGGTTGGGAGTTCTTAAGGTTGGGTCAAAGTACCCTACTGTACCCCTATATTGCTCCTGTCCTTCTCTTTCTGTGCCTTTCTTTTTTTTTGAGACAGAGCCTCAAGCTGTCACCTGCATAGAGTGCCGTGGCATCACAGCTCACAGCAACCTCCAATTCCTGCCTCCGCCTCCCAAATAGCTGGTACTACAGGCGCCCGGCCATTTTTTGGTTGCAGCCGTCATTGTTGTTTGGTGGGCCTGTGCTGGATTCGAACCCACCAGCTCAGGTGTACATGGCTGGTGCCTTAGCCCATTGAGCCACAGGCGCTGAGCCTTCTTTTTCTTTCTTTCTTTCTTTTGTCCCTTCTTGTTCTTCAATCTTCTCATCCTTCTGGTCCTGTACTAAAAGGACTCATCATAACCCTAGTCCAGGCTGGGCGCCTGTGGCTCAAGTGGCTAAGGTGCCAGCCACGTATACCTCAGCTGGCGGGTTCAAATTCAGCCTGGGCCCACCAAACAACAATGACGACTGCAACCAAAAAATGGCCAGGCCTTGTGGTGGGTACCTGTAGTCCCAGCTACTTGGGAGGTGGAGGCAGGAGACTTGCTTGAGCCCAGGAGATGGAGGTTGCTGTGAGCTGTGATGCCACAGCACTCTACCCAGGGTGACTGCTTGAAGCTCTGTCTCAAAAACAACAACAAAAAAAAACCCTAGTCCAGAGGCACAGCAACTTAAAGAGCAGGAGGAAGCAAAAGGAAAATTAGGGCAAGGAAACAGATAAAAGAAATCAGCAGAAAACTCCTGGCATCATGAAAAACCAATCCAGAGCAACCTCCCCAAGAGACTGTGAGGTAGCTACTGCAGAGGATTCCACCTATAAGGAAATGTTAGAAATGACACAAAGGGAATTTAGAATACAGATGATGAAAACAATCAAGGAAATGAAGGAAACAATGAAGGAAACTGCTGATAAAGTGGAAAATAACCAAAAGGAAATCCAAAAACAGAACCAGTTAAGAGATGAACGATATGGGCTCGGCGCCTGTGGCTCAACGGGCTAAGGTGCCAGCCACGTACACCTGAGCTGGCGAGTTCGAATCCAGCCCCAGGACCCGCCAAACAACAATGATGGCTGCAACCAAAAAATAGCCGGGCGTTGTGGCGGGCGCCTGTAGTCCCAGCTACTTGGGAGGCAGAGGCAAGAGACTCGCTTGAGCCCAGGAATTGGAGGTTGCTACGAGCTGTGATGCCACGGCACCCTATCCAGGGT